>CAUYRH010018436.1:0-35700 GCA_963574655.1 Perodicticus potto
TTCCTGTTGTTATTGAGTTCAACTTTTATTCCATGATGGTCGGAGAAGATACAAGGAATAATTTCCATTCTTTTAAATTTACTGAGGTTAAACTTGTGACCTAAGATGTGATCGATTTTGGAGTATGTTCCATGGGGTGCTGAGAAGAATGTGTATTCAATTTATTAGGATGAAATGTTCTGTAGATGCCTGTTAAATCCAGTCGTTGAATGGTTAAGTTTAAATCTAAAATTTCTTTAGTTAGCTTCTTTTTGGAGAATCTTTCCAACACTGCTAAAGGAGTATTAAAATCTCCAACTACTATTGAGCTGGAGGAAATCAAGTTACACATGTCTATTAGAGTTTTTCTTATAAACTGAGGCTCATTCTGGTTGGGTGCATAAATACTAATAATTGAAATCTCATCATATTGAGTAGTACCTTTAACAAATATGAAATGTCCATCTTTATCCTTCTTTACTTTGGTTGCTTTAAAGCCTATTGTATCTGCAAATAAGATTGCAACACCTGCTTTTTTCTGTTTTCCATTTGCCTGGAATATAGATGACCATCCCTTCACCTTGAGTCTAAATTTATCTTTTAAGGTAAGGTGAGATTCTTGAATGCAGCAGATATCTGACCTGAATTTTTGTATCCAGTTAGTCAACCTATGTCTCTTTAGAGGACAATTTAAACCATTCACATTAATTGAAAACAGTGATAAATCTTTAGAAAGTCCAGTGGACATTTTTAATCCTTTCATCACTGTGGAAGTTGAAATTTGATAAAAAGTTTCTGGGTGAGTTCACTTTTGTGTTGGAGGATTACACTGGTCATTATGGAGGATAGGTCTTAGTATATCCTGGCAAGCTGGTTTAGTTATAGCAAATTTCTTCAACATGTGGATGTTGTTAAAGTATTTAATTTCTCCATCATAAATGAAACTCAGTTTAGCTGGGTACAGGATCTTGGTTTGAAAGTTCTTTTGTTTTAGGAGATTAAAGTTGCCCAGGCCTGGTCAATTTCATGTAAGTTTCCTACACCTGGGAATGGAATGACACTTTGCACCCAGTGAAAGGGATTGTGTCCATCCATTTGTTAGGATACACATGCACACATGCACGCGCACACACAAACACACACATATCCCTAGATAAAGGATCCAGGGGTGACATTTTTTCCTTCTGCCAGAAGCTTTGTTGATTTTTCTATATTTTTTTTGTAAAATAAATCCTATCTTACCACTGATCTATGGTTCGTGGATTCATTTCTCAAATCCCTGAGACCAAGGACTTACTGAAGAAGAAATTCTGGTATCACTATCCTGTGAAATATTTGAAGACAACAATGACAGATAAATCCAATTTTGGGGTATTTAATGGCTCTGATCAAGACTGAATCCTAGAAGTGATAAATTAAGGCCTGATGTTTGTCATCATCCTAGAGACAGCTAATTAAAATTTGACATTTTGTCTTACTCAGGGAAACAGATCATTTTATAGTGATAAAACAATGGGCTAGCTTGCATTCCAGTGAACTGAGTAAGAAAACACAGATTCACTGCACTACTACTATAGAACCTATCTCAGGTTTAGTAATAGGAAGAACATCAAAATAGGAAACTTATATTATAAAAGAAATAGAGAGGAAATACTTCTCAGTGATAATAATTAAATAATTTAGGAATGCAGAGTGATTTTCTGTTCTCTTTAAAGTCAGATATCATGTCTGTATATTAAATGATTCCAATTCATAGTGTTTTCTTGAGATTTTTTCAATTCCCATATGGTGAAAATTTTCAATATTCAGATATGTCACCATCAAGTAAGCTAATGTACAGTGTTGAAGCTTGTCAAGAGTAAAGAGTCCTGGCTGCAGGTGGTGGCTCACGCCTGTAATCTTAGCACTCTGGGAGGCAGAGGCAGTGGATTTGCCTGAGCTCACAGGTGGTGGTGGTGAGCAGGTGGTGGCTCACTCCTGTAGTCTGAGCACTCTGGGAAGCAGAGGCAGTGGATTTGCCTGAGCTCATGGGTTTGATACCAACAAGACTAGCCTGAGCTGGAGAAAGACCTTGTCTTTAAAAATAGCCGGGTATTGTGGCTGGAACCTGTAGTCCCAGCTACTTGAGAGGCTGAGGGAAGAGAATCATTGAGCCCAAGAGTTTGAGGTTGCTGCGAGCTGTGATGCCATAACACTCTGCCACTCTACCAGGGTGACAAAGTGAGACTCTGCCTAAAAAAAAAAAAAAAAAAAAAAAAAGTAAAGTGTCCTTTCCAAATGCAGAAGTGAAAATTCAATTTCTCTCTGAAGAGTGCAAGCTTCCATGTTATACATCTGTTTAGCCAATATTTATGTGGAAGAAATTTAGCATAAAACTAAAACCAATAGTTACCTATTGACACTTTTCTGGAGTGGAAATAGTGAAAAAGAGGGATATAATCATTATATAAATTTTCCTGAGTCCTTCCTTTTTCCTATAGATAACCAGCTTAGCCAGATACACCTAGGCCAAGCAGAAAAGCACACAGGTGACCAGACTGCATTTTAGGCATTGCCAACACTGACATTTTCACATTAGGTTTGTGTGTGTGTTTGTGTGTGTGTTTCTGTAAATAAAATAAATTTTAAAAAAGGGCTTCTGTCGTGAGTGGCACACGTGGGGCAACTCAACTGCTCTTCGTGTGGAATCGACATCAAGAGATTTCGGAAGCATAATTTTTTGGTACCTGGGCAGCTGAAAAAAAAAAAAAAGAAATTTAATTCTTACAGTTGTGGAAGTTAAGAAGTCCAATATCAATGTGCTTGCATCTGGAGAGGGCCTTGTGATTCATATTAAGAAGGAAAGAGGAAGGGGAAAATACATCAAACTATCTAAATACATCACAAAGCCTTTTGCAATAGGGCCATCTCATTAACCTGGAATAGACCTCAAGTCCTAATCATCATTTTTTTTTTGAACTTTTTTTGTTTGTTTGTTTGTTTGTTTTTTTATTGAATCATCGCTGTGTACAATAATTCAATCATGGGGTACAGTGTGCGGGCTTCAGATACAATCGGAGATATTTTTATCAACCTGATTGCAATAACATTCAAGAGACTTTCTCATTACTATGTGAGAACATTTTTGATCCGTGTTTAGAAGTTTTCTCCTGACCATTCAAATATACACCACTGGTGTGATCCTGCCCTGTATCCTCTCTCCCCCCACCCTCTCCCTCCCCTTCCCTCCCTCTCCCCTTTCCCCATCATCCCGTGCAATAAATGGATTGTAGCCTTCACTATAAAGATATAAATTTGCCTCATATTAGGGATGTATACATTGGATACTTTTTCTTCCATTCTAGAGATACTTTGCTAAGGAGAACTGATGAAAATATCTCCGATTGTATCTGAAGCCCGCACACTGTACCCCATGATTGAATTATTGTACACAGCGATGATTCAATAAAAAAAGAAAAAAGAAAAAAAGAAACAAATGGTGAAATATAATTTAGGAAATGAAAAGGATATAAAAATCATAGAGTGTTACTCAGCTTCTAAAAATCAGGAAATCTAACATCTCTAATAAAGACAGATGTTAACTTTATGGTAAAAAAAAATATGAGTTCTAACAAACTTTTAAAGAATATCTAAGTAATAGCTTATGTAAGTTGTTTCACAAAATAAAGAGACAGCCAAGGGTATCTAGTTCATTTCATGAACTGGTTTAGTGCAATCTTTAGTGCAATCTTGATCCTAAAACCTTGTAACATGGGAAATAAAATTTTCAAGCCCATTTTAATTGTAAGTATAGATACAAACATCAAAAACAGAATATTAGCTAACAAAACAAACACACATAAAACTGTTTGGTAAAATCTATGAAGGCTGAACATACATGTACCTTGTAACTCTCAATTCTACTCCTAGCATAGTTCCTACAGAAAGGTGTACTTGAATTTATTAAAAAGATATTGATAAGAATGTTCAGTATTTTAATGGTCAAAAAATGGGACTAACTCAATTTTCTTACACAGCTGAAAAAGTAATTAAATTATAGTATATTCATGCCTATGGAATTCTAGAAAGGAAAGAGAATTGATGAGCTATGACGACACACAAACAGATCCATCTCAAACATATGGTCAAAAAAGAAGTCAGACACAAAAAAAATATGTTGCATGCAAATATTGTATTATCGGTATGAATAGCTATACAAATCTCTAGTTAGCACAGAGACTTTCTTCTAGGGAATGAGAAATGACAGAAAAGGTACAAAGGCTTCTGAGGTTTTAAGAATGTTAATTTTCATGATCTGGAAAAGAGACATAGAAGTGAGTTTAATTTGTGATCATTGTGAAGTTTGCACTAGATATACAGATAGATAAATAGTTAACCACTGAATAAAATTTACATTGAAATATAAAAATGATAATTTGGTCAAGTAAGAATTTATTCCAGAAAGCTAGGATTGTTCAATACCAAAGATTCTATTACTCTAAGGACATATTATAAGCCTCTGGATTGTACTCCTTAAACAAATGAATTGTATATTACATGACTTACGTTCCAATAAAACTACTTAAAAAGAAATTGATATAAACAATTTACCACTTTCATAGACTATATAAAAAATAAACCTAGCTGATTACCTTAACTGGAAAAAAATTGATTAAAAAACCCCAATCTTTTAATTTCATTTTTTAGTCAATTCGAAGTAGAAAATAATAAACATCTTTAAATTGGTAAATATTATATATCAAATGTGTAAAACAAATATTACAAATCTAATTTTGTTGCATTCTTTTAAAGTTTAGTTACAAAAAGAAGGCGCCCATTATCAATGCTACCATTAAACATAGTACAGAAGTCCTATCCAAACTTAAAGAAGAAAAGGAGTCAAGACTTAAAGGGATTAGAATAAAAGTGATAAATATATAATTACTAATAGGTAATATATTTAATTACTCAGGGGGAAGGAAGTCAGCAAAATCTATCAAAAGAAACACAAAATAAAAGTACAAAAATTATAAGACTTCTTAACAGTAGAATTAAAATGTAAAATTACAAACACAATTATAAATAAATACTAATCACACTAATAAAAATAAGAACATCCTGGACTTAATAATATATACATCCTCCATTGAGTGAACTTTAAAAGTTTAACTAAAACATGATTTGAACAAATGTAGGGATAGCCATGCTAAAAAGATGGAAGAAGTTAATATTATATTAACACTTTAATTCTTTACAAATTGGTCTAAAAATGAAATGCAATTCCAATCAAATCAGCTAAATAACATTTAGGAAACTGGTTTATTGATTCACCAGGAGCAAAATTAATTTGTGAAAGTAAGGTAAAAAGAGAAGTTTTAACTTTCCAGATGCTAAGTCATTATAAAACTAAAAACTTTACACTGATGAATAAATCAGTGTAAGTGGGCACAGTGTACATAAATGAAATTAATATACAATAGAGACTGCACTACCAATCATCAGGAAAAAGAGGATTTAGTACATAATGTTGGGGAAACTGGCTCATTAGGGAAGAAAATAAAATGACATCTCAATCTAATGCCATATACCGTCATGAATATTAAAAGATTTATTGACTATGGTGTGAAAAGTAAAGAATAAATTGGAGGAGATAATGAAAAGTCTCTTGAAATGTACTTTTGTAAAGTATTTACACAGACCACCGAGGAAAAAATACATCAAAATTTTAAAGTCTGTATAATGAAGGGATTGAAAATGAACATGCAGCTGACAAGATGGGAGACCTTACCGGGCAGAGCAAGATGGCAGAATAGAAACCTCCAATAACCATTCCTCTACATGAACACCTAATTCAACAGCTATCCTTTAAGCAAACACCCTCAGAAGAAGCAAAAATCAGGTGAGTAATCATACCACCTTGTTTTAATAATAGATCAAGCAAAGAGGCACTGGAGAGGGCAGAAAAGAATTTTGTGTTGCCTACTCCACCCCTCCCCCATTCCCCAGCAGTACCATGCCAGCAGGTGGCCCAAGGGAGACAAAATCCATGAGCACAGGGGGAAGGAGAGTGAAGTGATTGTAGGGCTTTGCGCTGAAACCCAGGGCCACTCTGGTATAGGGGAACTCTGCACAGGGCAGAATTCTGCTGCTGCCAATGGGAGAAGACTTTTGACCAGCTTGGTAAGAGGGAAATCCTTTGCCCAAGCCTTAGTTCCCTCTAGACTCACCACTTACAGAAAAAGAGCAGCCTAGGAAAATCCTGGGCAAAAGTCCTAAGGCAGTCAGGCAACAAAGTCTGCAGTCTTTGGGCAATTCCTGTGGCTGTGCTGAAAGCCAGTAGACTTAGGATGCATATGACCCAGTGAGAAACCAGCACCTCTGGCTCACCCAAAGGCCGTGTCACTCCTGCCTCAACTACTGATAGTGAGTCTTCTTCCACTTGGGAAGAGGAAAGCAAAAAAGCTCAGGGGACATCGTTTTGCAACTTGAGTACCGGTTCAGCCACAGCAGAAGCAT
The DNA here is from genome assembly GCA_963574655.1 of Perodicticus potto. Lineage (NCBI taxonomy): Eukaryota > Metazoa > Chordata > Mammalia > Primates > Lorisidae > Perodicticus > Perodicticus potto. The sequence continues at coordinate 6,475 of CAUYRH010018436.1, forward strand.
CGAAAGACTCTTGGAAGGTCTGAGTTCAGGCTTTAGTTCCAGGAAAGAGTTTCAGAACCCATCTTGGGCTGAGGGAAACATGCTGCCTAGAAAGGAAGAACACAATTCTGTCAGGATTCCACATCCACTGACTAAAGAGCCTTTGAATAATCATCGGAGGTAGCCAAGCAACACTCATTACTGACTTTGGGTGAGATTCGGCCAGCTACAGGAGTTACCTGGTGCTGGTGGCCACTAATGAGCGCCCACACCCCTCTTACCCCAATTTCAACATAGAAAGTGAGGGAAGAGAGTGAGAGACTTTGCCTTGTAATCCAGGGAATTTTCTTGTATCTTAGCCAAACTTGCCAGAGTGGTACCACCAGGAGTCTCCAAGAGTCACAGCATTACTGGGCTAGCAGTACACCCAGTTTTGATACAGCTGCAGGGAACAGAGTCTTAGACCATAAACGTTAATTCCATTTGAGTATCTGGAAAGCCATCTCAAGAACAACAGTTTCAAACAAACCTTGACAGTGAAAGTCAAAATAAACACCTAACTCTTCAACGTCCAGATGTTAAAGAACATACACACGCATCAAGAACATCCAGGAAGATATTACTTCACCTAGCCAACAACTAAGGTACCCGTGGCCAATCCCAGGGTGATAGAGATAGGTGACCTTTCAGGCAAACAATTCAAAATTGCTATTCCTAAAGATGCTCAATAAACTTCAAGAAAACAGAGAAGGAATTCAGAGGCCTGTCAGAGAAATTTAACAAACAGATTGAAATAAAAAAAAAAAAAAAAAGCAGGGGATGGAGCAAGATGGTGGACTAGAGAAAGTGTCTTTACAGCCATGAATGGTGATATTGGGGAGAAGAGATTCCAGGCCCCTCTGGCTTGTGGGCTGTGCCCAGAAACATCCCTTTGGGTATACAGGGAGGCAGTAGGACAATTCAAGACCTGATGACAAGGACAAAAGCAGTGAAGAAATGGCAAGTACTTGCATTTAGGCAGAGGCCAGTGGTGCAGCCACAGCTATGTGGAGACAGTTTACAGACAGAGAAGGCTTTCCTTGTTTGCTTATTTTGGACCTGGGCACTTGGTTGAGATATGTTGGGAGAGCCTGGGCAAGTGAGCGAGTGATTTTAAACAGTGCCAAGGGGGTGGGACTGAGTCACCCAGGTGGAGAGGAGCTCTCACTGTTTGGCTGCAGGCCAGGTACAGCCACTGTGGGAAAGCTGCGGTGGCTCTGGTGTGCCTGATAAATGAGGCAGCCACTCTTGGGAAGATTTGAGCAGTACACACTTACCTGGGAAAGTCACTGAGTAGCCAAGGGATATGATTTGGAAAGGTCAAGCCATGTCTATTAAATGAGCCAAGGAGAACTTCAGGCTACCAATCCTGTGAGGTTTGAGGGCAAGAAGTAAGGACAACCAGACACAGTCTCCTCAATAAGACAGAGGCTTACAATCTCCATCTTATACAGTATCAACATGATGATTAGCATTTCATATCCCAGAAGATCCCCTGTTGCTCAGGCAATATACAGCATTTTTTCTTTTTAAAATTTTTTCTTTTTTCTAGTTTTTCTGCCCTGTTATTATTTTTCCCCCCAATTGCATCCTTTAAGGTTTTTTGTTTGTTTGTTTTAATTTGATTTATAATATTTTTGTTTTCCTTCTCTTTTTGGTGGAAGTAGGGTCTTGTGTCTGTTCAGGCTGGCAAAGAGCTGCTGACTTTGAGGGACCTACTCAACCCATCCCCCCAAGGTTGGGATTTGTGGTTATGGGTCAAGTACCCTACTGTACTCCATTATTACTCCTGTCTCTCTCTTTCTGTTCCTCTCTTCTTTTTGTCAGTCTTCCCTTTTTCTATCCCCCTTTCTGGTCCCTTTTCTCCTTTTTTATCTTTTATTCTTTTTTTTTTTTTTTTTTTTTTTTTGCAGTTTTTGGCTGGGTTTGAACCTGGTACCTCCGGTATATGGGGCCGGCACCCTACCCCTTTGAGTCACAGGCACTGCCCTCTTTTATTCCTTCTTATTATTCACTCTTCTCTTCATTTTAGTCCTTTACCAAAAGGACAATTCAACTTCTTAGATATGAAGCACAGTAACTTAAAGAGCAGGAGGAAGTGAAAGGAAAAAAAAATAGGGCAAGGAAACAGACAAGAAGAAAACACTCATGAGGAAGAAACATCAGAGAAATCCTGGCATCATGGAAAACCAGAACAGAGTAACTCCCCCAAGGGATCATGAGGTAGCTACTACAGAGAATTCCACCTATAAAGAAATGTTAGAAAAGACAAAAAGGGAATTTTAAAAATGGATGATAAAAACAATGAAGGATATTGCTGAGAAAGTAGAAAAATAACCAAAAGGAAATCCAAAACCAGAATCAAATGAAAGATGAATAATAATGAAGAATATAGAAAGGATATAGTGGAGCCTAAGGTATTTAAGTTACTTAGGGAACTTAAAGATTAAGTAGAAAGTATCAGTAACAGATTAGGCTACGCAGAAGAAAGAAATCTCAGAGGTAGAGGATAAAGCTCTTGAGCTAACACAGGCAGTTAAAAAGACAGAAAAAAGAAGAGAGAAAACAGAATGTTCATTAAGAGAATTATAGGATTTCATGAAGCATTCAAAAAAAAAGATTTATAGGTATCACACAATGGGAAGAAGAATGCCCCAGAAGAATGGAAACCCTACTAGAGGATATCATAAATGAAAATTTCTCAAGTATCACCAAAGATTCTGACACACTCCTTTTAGAGAGATATCAAACCCCAGGTCATCTCAACTCAAACAGAGCTTCTCTAAGAAACATTGTCATGAAAGAAAAGATTCTGCAAGCAACCAGGAGTAAGCACCAATTGATGTTTGGGGGAAATCCATTAAGGTGACCACAGATTTCTCAAATGAAACATTTAAAGCCAGAAGACAATGGTCATCTACCTTTAACCTACTTAAAACAATTTTCAGTCCAGAATTCTATATCCTGTTAATGTAAGCTTTAAAACTGAAGAAAAACTCAAATATTGTATTTATAGGCAAACATTGAGGAAGTTTGCCACAAGAAGACCAACTCTACCGGAAATATTTAGACCTGTTCTACACACTGATCATCACAATGGACCACCAGCAAACTAAACACCCAGAAGCTAAAGGACAAAACCTAGCTTCCACAATGACACAAAAGATAAAACTAACCAAAAAAATAAAAGAAAAATAAAATAAAAAAGATAAAAATAAGCAATAGACCATGACAAAATAAGATGAATAGAACTCCACCACACTTATCAGTTCTCTCAATAATTGTTTATGGCTTGAATTTCCCCACTGAAGGGGCCCAGCCTGGCTGATTGGATAAAACAGCATAAGCCATCCATTTTCTGCTCACAGGAGACACATCCAGTCTCAAAGGACAAAGTAAAACTCAGGGTTATGGAAAGGAAAACAATTTTTCAGGGAAATGGGAATCAGAAGAAAGGAGGGGTTGCAATCTTATTTTCAGATACAAGTGTATTCAGAGCAACTACAGTCAAAAAAGACAAAGATGGACATTTCATACTGGTCAAGGGAACAATACAACAATGGGACATTTTAATTCAAAATATTATTCACCCAACTTAAATACACCCAGATACTTGAAACACACCTTAATTACTCTGAGTAATATGATATCCTATAACACCATGATACCAGGGGACTTTAACACTCCTCTTACAGAACTGGACAGATCCTCTAATCAAAAACTAAACAAAGATACAAGGGCTTAAACATGAGCCTAGAACAAGTGCCCTTAATAGACATAGACAGAACACTCCATCCCAAAGCTAAAGAATATATGTTCTTCTTGTCAGCTCATGGTACATTCTCCAAAATTGATCTTATCCTAGGACACAAATTAAACCACAACAAAATAAAAAGAATTCAAATTATGCCTGTATCTTCTCAGACCACAAGGCAATAAAGATGAAACTCAACTCCAACAAAAATTGTCATCTCTACAGAAAGGTATGTAAATCAAGCAATCTTATGGTGAATGACAGTTGGGTCAAGGAAGAGATAAAAAAGAAAATCATCAACTTCATTGAGGACAATAACAAGGAAGACGCAAGCTACCAAAACATGTGGGGCACTGAAAAAGCAGACCTAAGAGGGAAATTTATTGCATTAGATGCTCACATTTGAAAAACAGAAAGAGAGCACATCGACAACTTAATGAATCATCTTAAAGAAATGGAAAAAGAAGAGAAATCCAATCCTAAACCCAGCAGAAGAAAAGAAGTAACCAACATTAAATCAGAAATAAATGAAATTGAAAATAAAAGAATCAAACAGTTGATTCTTTGAAAAGATAAATAAAATTGATAAACCATTGCCCAGATTAAACAAAAATAGAAAATCCTTAATAACTTCAATCAGAAATGAAAAGGAGTAAATAATAACTGATACCACCAAGATATAGATTATTTATGACTACTTCCCAAAAGTCTATTGCCCCGAAATTTGACAATGTGTAGAAAATGGACCAATTCCTGGAATCACACCATCTCCCTAGACTTAACCAGGAAGAACTAGATCTCTTGAACAGAAGAATATCAATCCCTGAGATTACTGAAACAATAAAAAAGCTTCCAACAAATAAAGCGTGGAACCAGATGGCTTCATATCAGAACTGTATCAAACCTTCAAACATGAACTTGCACCTACAGTGCAGAAAATATTGCAAAATATTCAGAAGGAAGGAAACACATTGTATGAAGCAAACATCACCTTGATTCCAAAACCAGGAAAGGACTCAACCAAAAAAGATAAATACAGACAAATTTAACTAATAAATATCAATCCAAAAATACTCAACAAAATCTTAGCTAATAGATGGAAGCTACACTTTAAAAATATTACACATCACGATCAAGTAGGCTTTATCCAAGGGATGTAAGCTGTATTTAACATACACAAATCCATAAATGTTGTACATTATCAATAGAAGCAAAAACAAAGACCATATGATTCTCTCAATAGATGCAGAAAAAGTATTTGACAAAATCCAGTGTTCTTTTCTAAGAAGAACACTTAAGAAAATAGACATAGTGGGCACATTTCTTAAGCTGATTAAGCCATCTATGACAAACTGACAGCTAACATCGTACTGAATCAAATAAAACTGAAGCTTTTCTGCTTAGCTTTTCCATCCCAGACAAGGATGTCCACTATTGCCACTATTATTCCACATTGTGCTGGAAGTCCTAGCCAATGAAATCATGCAAGAGAAATATATAAGGGCACCCAAATGGGGGCAGAGAAGGTGAAACTCTTGTTTTTTGCTGATGATACAATCTTATACTTAGAAACCCCCAGAGACTTAACCACAAAATTCCTGGAAGTCATAGGAAATACAGTAACATCTCAGGGTATAAAATCAATGTCCACAAATCTGTAGCCTTTGTATATGCCAATAATAGGCAAGCTGAGAAGTAAATCAAGGACACAATTTCCTTTACAGTAGCTTCAAAGAAAATGAAATACTTAGAAATATACCTAACAAAAGAGGTGAAAGATATTTTCAAAGAGAATTATGAAACCCATTTGTTAAGAACAATGAGGAAATCTGGGTTCAACAAGAATAACAAAATTCTAGAGTCAAGGCAAAGAGAGTTGAAGGGGGGACATTTGTCTTCAGTCTCTACCTTTCCTTTCTACATTCTAAATGGTCTTTACAAGTATTAGGTGACACATGGAGAAAATCCTACATTTGTGTAGCACTTTCCACAGGATAGTCTTCAGTGGAAGGTCCCCGTGAGCCTAAATAGGATCCTGAATCTGCTTACATATAACTAGCATGAGGCCAGTGTATCCCCTGCCCATTTCTGTTTGCACAAATTTATGCCTATGGGAAATTTTGTAGTTGCTGCTGTTGTAACTGTTTGTTTGTGTTGTGACTGGAAGAAATATGGGCATGCAGGGAAATGGAGAACAGCTGTCTTGCCTTAAGCTGCAAATGGATAAAACAAGCACTGACTCTCAAATCCAACTCTTAGACTCTGCTCTAAGAATATCTATGTTATATTATTAAGATCAATAAGTTATACTTAGAGTGACTATTAGGCGATAATTACTAATTTTTTACATTGCAGGGTAAGACTTCATAATAATTGCATTTGTTCCTTGCTTCTAAAATGATGTTCTTTTGTACAATACTCCAACTAAGTACAGATTCCTACAGATTTAGAAAATGTTAACTATGGAGTTAGAAGAAAGAATTGGATTATCTACATAGTAGTTGCAGCAGCAGTCAGTATCTTCGTGTTAATAAATTCATTTAATATATTCTAGTTCGTTTTACAGTCACATTTGGGACATTGAAATCTTTTCCATAAAAATTTACTTTTGTAAATGTTCAGCTAAGCAATGGTAGTTTCCAAAGTGAGTATCAATTGAATATCAAATGAAAGATCTTTGGTAAGTGTGAGAAGATCTGCTGGTCAAAGTTTTTGCTCTTCTGCCTAGAAGTAAAGAGAGATAGTGTCTAGAAATTAAGTGAATTAAAACTCCACTTTAAGACACATATTAGAACATTTATGCACATGGTTGAAAATTCCACTTTCCACTTTGGCAGCAATCACTTTCTCCCCCAGGAAGCCAAATTTGTAATCAGGACATGTGTCAGGTAACACTATCATTAGGAGCAGGCTGTGCTTTTCTCCAGAACGGCATTTATACATTCAGGACTGATTGCACCCAGTTGATTACACAGAGAAGAGTGGATTCCAAAAGAAAGTTACAGGCAATTAATATAATGAGTACTTATGAAAACAATGAACTTGAGAGAACATCTTGTCCTAAGACTTTGACTAAATAGGAACAAAAATTTTTAAAAAAAATTATGATGATAAATAATGTTGTAAATGTAAGTTTCTAGTGAATTATAACTTAGTAATTTTCTACCAATATTTATTATTTATTCCAAATTGTATTTTTTCATTATTAATCTAATATTTATTGCCTGAATACATTGATAATTAATATAACTACACAATCATCCAATATCACGAGAGAGAGAAAGCTATACAGAGAGAGAAAGCTATATATAGCTATATAGCTATACAGCTATACGCTTTTTCAACAGTATTTTTGCTTCTGCCTTAGAACTTTTTCCCACATTGCAAGAGATACCATCCTTGCAATGTGGGAAAAAGCAATAGGATCAGACATATTTCCATTAGAACAACAATCTCTTTAGAAACAGAATCTAAACTCTTCGGATTTGTTTGTGTGTGCATGTAGGTAATCTTTAATACATCATTCTGGCTTTTTCTGCTTTGAAGATATGTAAGACAAGAAATGAATCTGGCCAGGAGAAAGGAAGCAAAAAGTGCATGGGAAAGCTTGTACTTTTCTAGGAGAAGCTTGGGATGCCAGGAGGTTGGCAGAGGTTTATCTCCAGCTCTTCCTGGCATCATTTTCCATGAGATTTCTATAGTTTTTGTCTAGCCTAGTCAAACTCTATCGTATCTTTCCTGGCTCTATCTCCACAATTTAACAAGGCACAAATGTTTAAATACTCATTTGACTTATGTATACTCTGTTAGGCCATTTGGGCTGTCATAGCAAAATACCAAAGACTGGGCAGCTTGTGAAAAATAAAAAATTATTTCTTATAGTCATGGAGACTAAGAAGTGAAAAATCAAGCTTCCAGAAAATTTAGTGTCTGATAAGGACCTATTTTTTAGGTCACAGGTAGTTATTTTTTTCCTGTAACCTAATATGGTAGGGGTAAGGAAGGTCTCTGAAGTCTCTTTTATAATGACACGAAGATCATTTGTGAGAGCTCTGCCCTCATGAACCAATCACCTTACACAGGTCTTGCCTCTAAATGCCATCATATTGGATATCAGGTTTTAACATATGAATTTTAGAGGGAGACAAAAACCTTTAGTTTATGGCCAAAACCCTTGCTGGGTGGACATTGCTATCCACAGTGAATAGTGCATTCATGCTTACTTTTTATACACACAGATATACACACATAACATGCCTACATTTAATGAAGGAAAATTGAATTGGGGAACCAAATAGTAGTAGAGATTACAGGTAGAAAATTAATTGGGAATATAACCAAGTCATAGTTCCAAAAGAAGGAAAAATAGAAGCTTAAAATATGGTACCAAAGTCCTGAGATTGATGTATACAGTATATAAGTATCAGAATCTGATATTTGGGACAGCAAGATAAATAGAATTATATTAATTAGGATGGAGTCGTGGTAAATAGACACTTTACATTAGAGAAAAGAGTGGTCCTCATGTAGAAGTAGAAGGATCTAAGGGAAAATAAAACTTAAGTCAAATGACGGTATTTCTCACATCTGGGTGACAAGGGAATTGTGTTGAAGGCAAGAAGATGAATGAATAATAGGGCCACAGTCATATGGACAGGTGGAGACACTCATTCTCTCTCCTTTGTCACTTAGATAATTGGGAAGGTGTTTTTAATTTTTTAAAGAATTGAACTGAAGCCCAAAAGATATCAAGGAATTGACCTACCTATCCAACTACATTATCTTGAATTTGTTTCTTTATATCAGGGAGAAGATTTTCAACCACGATAGAATTTAAAAGATTTTTGTGTTATAGATTTAGAGCCAAAGAACAGATTTGATAAGTCATTCCACAAAAGCTTCAGGATGTTTTCGTTTTTTCTAAGCCCACATCTCCATTTTAGCTTATGATAAAAAGCCTTAAAATAGTTCTCATCAATTTCTGAGTATCAGCCTCCAATTAGTCCATTTTTCTTTAAAAAAAAATCCTTTCAAATACCTCATTATTAGAGACTAGTAAATATTCTTGGTAGTGTTGAACTCCTCCCTTTTTAAACAAAAGGTATATGTGTTATTGAATGGTGACCCAAACAGGAATGAATAAGCCTTTTTATAGCTTAACCATGGATGCAAGAGGTGTCTCCAAAGAAGTTTCAAAAGATGATTCAAATTCACTCTCAAAGATGGCCAAAAGGAAGACTTTGATGGGCCTTTTGAGCTAGTAAGCATTGGTAGGTTATTGGCTCCAATTGGTATGCAATACACACATGTACATATTGTCAAGATCAACAACTTGATGTCTGGCTCCCTGAAGATGTTGGCATGACAAACTGTGCAACCTGGCAGACAGAAATTCAACCCAGGCTCTCAGGACACAGAATGAGACAAATAATTTGTGAATGAGAAAAAGAAAGGATCAATACTAGTGAGCTTTGGAACCAAACTCAAAGAGTTTCAGTACAAAGACATAATTTTTGCAAATGTTTTGTTCTCCCATCATATAAATTTAGGGGGGAAAAGAGAAAATTTTTACCACCCTCATTCAGTCAGAAACTTCAGACAGATACCAGGGATACTGACTTTGGTAAGAATTTTTTACATCATGCTGGTCTTGGCAAGAGGGTCTCAGATTTCAAATGTAACCTCTGGAGCAAGTAGATGGTCCAGCTATCACATATTCATTGTCAAATGTGAAAAGAAGGAAAAAGTAATTTACTCTACCCATTTTATATTCAATGTTTCTCTGTTTTTGTGCTAGTACCATGCCATTTGCCTTTTTATAAGGGGATCTTGAAAATATGTACATGTGTATTACACACCAATTGGAGCCAAAAACCTACCAACTATAGCTTGACATCTGGTAAAGTGATGCCTCTAAGTTTGTCCTTATTACATAATAAGGTTAAGTTGGTTACATGGGGCTTTTTCTGCTTCCCTTCAAAGCATAAAACTATTTTTTCTAGATTTGTGGAAAAATGGCATTGGTATTTTACTGAGGATTGCATTGAATCTAAGGCCTGAAACTTACAAGAATTCTAGAATAAAATGTTCTAAAAACTCATATAGAGATTAGCCTAAGTACAAAATTTATGAAGAATATCCTAAGCAATCATAGCAATAATAAAAATAAATAAATGGGACCTGATCAAATTAAAAAATATCTGCACAGCCAAGGACACAATCAATAGAGCAAGTAGACAATAATGTACAGCTTGGAAGAAAATATTTGCATACTATGCATCTGAGAAAGGGCTGCTAACAAGAACCTACAAAGAACTCAAGCAAATCAGTGAGGAAAAATATCAAATAACACCATTAAAAAGTAGGCAAAAGACATGAATAGAAAATTTCAAATGAAGATAAATTAACCTGAAAAAATGTTCAATGCCTCTAATCATCTGAGAAATTTGAATCAAAACCACACTGAGATATCACTTAACTCCAGTGAGAATGGCTCTTATCACAAAGTTCCAAACAACATATGCTAGTGTGGATGAGGAGAGAAAGGAACACTTATCCACCACTGATGGGACTGCAAATTAGTTCGACCTCTATGGGAAGTAGTAGTAAATAACTCAAAGAACTTCAAGTAGAAGTACCATTTAATCCAGCAACCCCTCTACTAGGTTATTTACCCAAAGAGAAAAGACATTATATTAATATGACACTAGTATGCGAATGTTTGTAACAGTACAATTTGCAATTGGTAAGATGTGGAAACAACGCAAGTTCCCATCAATACATGAGTGGATTAATAAAATGTGGTCTGTGTAAATCATGGAGTACTACTCAGTCATTAAAAACATGGTAATCCAGGGTGGTGCCTGTGGCTCAAAGGAGTAGGGCTCCAGCCCCATATACTGGAGGTGGTGGATTCAAACCCAGCCCCAACCAAAAAAAAAAAAAAAAAAAAGTTAAGTTCTTTGAGTTATCTACATACTACTTCCCACAGAGGTTGTACTAATTTGCAGTCCCATCAGTGGTGGATAAGTGTTCCTTTCTCTCCTCATAAAAAAAAAAAAAAATGGTAATTCAGTATCTTTTGTAAATACCTGGATGGAATTAGAGACCATTCAAGTAAAGTATCTTAAGAATAGAAAAACATACACCACATATACTCAGATAAATTGGAATTAGTCAATCAACTAGTCAATTAAGTATACAGCTATTGCTCTTTTTGCCTGTGAGGTCTTTACCTAGGCCAAGGTCTAGAAGAGTTTTTCCTATATATTTCCATCTAAAATTGTTATAGTTTCACACCTTACATTTACATCTTTTATTCATCTTGCATAAATTTGTGTATACGGTGAGGAATAGAGATCCTGTTTCATTTTTCTGCATGTGACTATGTCGTTTTCCCAGCACCATTTATTGACTAGGGCTTCCTTTCCCAAATGTGTGTTGTCATCTGTATTGTCCAAGATGAGTTGGTTTGTAGGTAGATGATTATAGTGTTACTGGTCTATGCCTTTACTTTTATAGGTAACCCCTGTATCCTGGAAAACCATATTTGGTCATCCTAGCAGAAAAAGACAGTGCTAACATGGTTAAGTATTCATCTGTCATTCATTCAAATTATAACTGTCGACTCCTACTACTTGAAAGGCACTATTTAGTTTTGAGGACACAAAGATGAACTTGATAGTACCCCTTTCTGTAAGAATCCTTGAAATAATTTATACTTCACATTTTTTTTTTATAAACATGTATGGACTCAGGCAAGAAAATCATAGCGATGGGTATTTCTGATATAAACTCTTCATAGCACTGAATAATCAGAGTCTGGTTCCAAAGGTGAGTAATGTGTAATGGATGGAGCCATCTTTACATGTGCTTAGGTGGGACAGGAAAAGGAAGGCAAAGAAAGAAATATCTTGAAAACAAAGACAGAAGTATCATGCTAAGGAATAATATACTTCGGGCAAGGCAAAAGAAAAAAGCTTCTGTTCTCTCATACTGCAAGTTATCAAATTTCCCCAAAACACAGAAACCCATGCCTCTGAATGCCAAGAAAGAAAAATAAATAAATTTCCACCATGTACAATTAACTTTCCACTAAAATTTGATACCCTTTCTTTTTTTAAATGAGAATTTCTCATACTTGAATCAAAAATGCTTTTTAAATAATAAACACAAATATTTTCCTTTGAAAACATGATAACATGCAATTATTGTACCAAAAGTTTCAATTAATGAAAAGTTTATCTTGGTTTAAAATTAATAGTCCTTAGTAATGGCAATAATCAGATTTTAGGTATACTTTATATTATTAGTTATCTACGGTTTGGTAAAATTATACTTACAATTCATTTTACCACATAGTTAAAAAGACCTCCAGGGGAGAGTTCCAAAAATATCTGCACAAACCACTATTTTTTCTTTAATTCAATCTCTAACAGTTACAGTCTGACAGCAGTTTCATTTGCGGAGCTAAGTGTTCCCATAATGCTTTTACCACTGATACTTTCTTTTAAGAAACTAATATATTATATATATATATGTGTATATATATATATGTACATACACACCTATCTCTCTGTGTGTGTATGTGGGTGTGTAGTTGAAATGTTTAACTGATTAATAGCAAAACTGCTTATTTAAAAAAAGGACTTTAATCAATGCTTTATTCTGAGCAATAGATATATAAACATTAGATTCAGATTAAATTTGCAGTTGTGGTAATGAAGAGAAATATATGCTAGGCCAACTTGAGATACTTGGCCTTATTTTGCAGGTTACAATCAAAGATTTAAACAAAATCATCTAGCTTACATTGATATCTATCAGTCTTGTGTCATCTGTTTTATACTAAATATATATGTATTTGCCAAGAAAGCCAAATATAGATTAAAAAATAAAACATTGACGTTTTGGCAGTTTTGAATTATTTTCTTAACAATAAATTCATTAGACAATGAAATAACTCTTGGATACATTCTAAAGTAATGAAGAAATAATGTAATTTTACACACATAAGGGTGTTTAACAATTACTATCTTTAGGTGATATGCATGCATGTTTAAAGCGTATGATGTGTGGAAAACTCAGTCTAGAAATCAGGGTTCTAGGTATTATTCTGGGAATTTAAACTAACAGATTATGGACACATCACATAGTTTATCTCTTCCAGTTTTCATTAATAAAAACAAAGAGTCAGGGTGGAAGTGAGTTTTCTAAACAGTGTTTTCTTAAACTATTTTTTAAATTTTAACAGGGAAAAGGGTTAATTATCAGTTAAGTTTGGGAAATTCTCTATTTTACATCATGTCTTGAAAATTCACAGTGTATTTTTGTAAATGAGAGACTCTAAATTAAAGTTGTAATCTATCTTACAGGGAAACTATATGTTTAACAAGGTAAATAGAATACATTTTTATGTTATTTTAGAAACATTTGAAAGCTAGATGATTTGCAAAGTCTTTCTCATTTTCAAAGTCCATGGTTATATTTCTGAAAACACCAAAATAACATGCCAGTTAAAGAAATAAATCTTTAACAATCTCATCAAAATTAGTGAGTAATGACAGAAACAAAAATAATTTTAAGACATGTTGCTTTCATCAGACATTGATGATGATAGTAAGTTTTACTTGTAAATTGTGTTTTTCTGAGCATAACATTAAAATGCCTCCATTTCTTTTGTACACACTCAATTGGGTCAAAGTTCAGTAATTAGGATTTTCTGGGTGAGAAGAGGAAGGCCTTTTGAAGTATAGAATTGGGTTAATTCCTGTTGACAAAATCCTTCCCTAGGCATAGGTTAGCAGCTTGTATGCTGGCTAGATGATCATCTCTTAGACATTTCTGTGTTTGGCTCATGCAACACAAAGACACCTGAGGCTTCCGCCCAAAGGATACCGAGAGCAACTTCAAGGCTATTTGCTACTCCCGTTTCCCTCTCATTTGGAAAAAAAGAGGCACATGGATGTTCTGTCTTACTCTGACCAATTTCAACTGGATTTAATTTTGCTGAAATTATAACCATTTGCCTGTAAAAATTTTTAAGTAGTCATGGAAAATATACCTTTTATGTATCAATCTTTAAAAATCTCAGATAGTTCTCTAGATATGAAATAATTATCCCCCAAACCAGTTGTCTTTCCCTCTCCACTAGATCTTATGAAAATTATGTAAGTTCACAGTAGCTCTTTTTTCATCCTTCTCCTCCAACTCCTCCTTCTTTTTGTAGATCTGAAGATTTCAGGAAGGGCTGCATGCTGGAATCTGGCAGGATCCATCCTGTTTTCCACTTGATTAGAAATCAATAATCTTAACTAGAAAAAACCTCCAGGGAGAAATGTGAGCAAAGACCAAAACTAACCATATGAATAACCATGTTCTGCTTTGAAAAAGACGGAGACCTGGCAGCCAAGACACAGTAGCTAGGCCAAATGTTTCCTACTGAACATAAACAATCCTTACAGAATATAAGCAATAACCAGACCGAGCCACCTGGGGTCTGTGATGGACAGGACAGACAAGGCCACTCTATGGCTGCTGCGCCTGAAACCAGACAGAGACAAAGATACTTTGCAACTACAAAAATAACAGTCCCTCTTTTTTCTAACATCAGCCTACTTCCTTTTTATCAATGACAACTCTATCTGGTCCTTAATCCCCTCACTTTTCAGATAGAAACCGACAAAGACTTCCAGTCATTGAACAATCCTTGCTTCTTGACAGCACTCAATCCCAAATGAACCTCACCTTCCTTAATCTTTTTTTGGAATCACGTAGTCTAAGTCCTAATACTGTAATAAGCACATCTCAAAAACTTTTTCTTCAGATATCCAATATGTCCAAAGCAAGGGAAATAAACATAACAGAGACATTCTTGGAAGTTCCAGCTAGTGGGCTTCAATTAGCTTTAATCAGCTGTGAATTAGCCAGACAGAAGTAACTTAAAATAAGGCCAACAACACAAAAGACGACAAAGGAAAAAAAAATTTAGATTTCTACTTTTTTTCCTTTTAAAATAGACTTAAGAGAATATGAACTCTGACCCTTGAGCAAGCCATTAGGTAAAGAGTATCCAAGACAAAGAAAGAATTCATGAAGGCAAGAAGCATAGTTGATTTATTATGAAAACACAAAACAGTCAGTGATAAGCAGTTTGGAGATTACATGGAATTAGTTGAATAAATGAACAGACGGTAGAATGTGGAAGAGACATACATGCTATAGAAGGGGGCCCAGTGGGCAAGTGAGCAGGGCTGGATGCTTCTCACATGCCTCTCGCCAAGCTTTGGGTCTCGTCAAGTGGAGGCTGCATCCACTCAAAAGAGGGGGAACATTTTTAGCCCACAAAACTCCATCTGTCCAGAAGGCATAAATGTCAGAATAGACTAACAGCACCTGATGAAAAGTCTAGTTCAAATGAAGATTTCCTAGATTAGGTTTGTGTTTCTCACACAATGGGGCACAACACAAACGGATGTTCAGGATCTCCATTGTTGGTCGTTTGGGTATCCCAGGAAGGCCAGGCAAGGCTGGAACCATGGGAGAAAATACCCTCCATCTGCAAGAAACCACATCAGTTTATAGCAGTTTGCCACCCATTATCTAACCTGCCACAAGCTGAAAAATGTTCTGTAGCACTGGCTGAGAGCAATTTGCATATTACGTCAACCAGTTTGACCAAGTTCCTGGGGTGTGCCTAGAACTGCAGAACAAAAGAGCTAAGGACCCTGTGTGCATAGTATATTTCTCTACACTTTTGGCATAATTTTCAATATCCCCCTAATTATATTTTCTCTCTTTATACCATGCTACTTGTAAAGAACCCCTAGCATCTTAATCCAAAAGATCCCCAAGTTTAAGAAGTTTTAATTATTAGTTTGAGATATATTAATGACAATAGTAATAATCGCAGTGTGAGCATGTGCATGACCAAGTAAGTCTTGTGAGCATATCTGTTGAGTGAGATGAAAACTGAATAATGCAAAAGCAATGGAGTGACTGTGTCTCCCAAGTATAGGTCAGGTCAATTCTAGTTGAAAGATGAGAATCTCTGATAAGTTTCATCCTACTCAGCCAGCACAAAGTTGAAAAGTAGTGAGTTCTGAGGACCACTGAGCAGTCAACTCAGAAGTAAAATGTTTTAATAGCTTCTCTTACCCTTTCTCTCTACTTTGTAGTGGCTTGCGTGAGACTCGATGTTTTTCCAATTTTTCTCTTTTGCAAATCTAACCATTTCCACTCTAAATTTTTATTTTGCATTACTTCCTGCACCTTCTCTTATGTCATCTGAATAGGATTAAATATTTTTTATTTTAATTTAAGATTTTTTTTTAGTGGAGAATGAAGGAATAAAAGATAACAATTAAAATCAATATAAAACAACACAGAGCGAAAAGCCAATAGTGACTTCTTAGCTACCTCTCCACCACCCTACCCTTCTTGTTCCTTTTCATAAGTTCTGTATTCTCGATAATTTTTTACCATAGTTCTTGACATCAGTTCTACTGTTTACATTAAGGTCTTCTGAATATTTTTACCCTCTATCATTTTCTCCCTCCTCTGAAACAATTTATTAGGTATTGAACCCAGATTCCATTTAGCAGCCTTCATCTTTGATCCTTAAAGGAATCATATTCTCTGAGTCAAAATTAAGATATACGGATCAATAGCACATTAACATTTCCAAAGTTGTGATAGTACACCAGTCTCATTTTGTAACAGCAAACAAAAGAAACACTAAATACTTACCCAAAAAGAGAATGAATAAACTTACAAACTGCAAGGATATTGGTGACCTCACAGAATTGATAAAACTTAGTAAATTTCCTAGAAATAGAAAACTATGCATCCTCCATTAAATTTTCATAGTGGAGTTCTACTGTACTCTGTTTTAGGATTTTTCTGAAACAAAAGTGATGATCAGATATTTTTAGCTAATCCTAGATTTAAATTCATCTCTTTAATGTTGCACTCTTTTTTCCATTCTAATCTTTCTGTCTGTTCTACCTCTTTTTTAAGGGCTGCTAGTGTTATTGTTCAATTGTCATATTTATGATAAGGCCAGCACAGTGTCTCATATATAACAGACCTTCAATTAATGGGACTTACACTTTTCTTACATTATTTGTTTGAGTACTTTTAATCTTCTTTCTTATCTGGTCTTCCAAAATGTTTTTCTTCTCCACACTTCATTCTATACATAATCTGGGCTAGGCTGAAATTATTCAGAATTATGGTCTCCATTTTATTTATAACTTAAAGAAAATGCCAACTTCACCTATATTTTAAAAATACTAAAGACCTGATGGATGCAGAGGGAGGGGGACTGGTGTGCTATCACCTAACAGGCAACATGTAAGGGTGTATAGCACACCTGCTGGGTGAAGGGCTCAATAACAACTTGGACTTTAACAAACACAAACAATGCAACCTAACCAACTGTACCCTCACATTAATCTGGAATATAAATAAGTAAGCAAACAAACTAATAAAGACCTGGTGATTGTAGAAATTTGTTAGACTCCCTCTTTGGAAAATTTATTCAAGTCCTTAGTTCTTTTCTCTGGGTATGGCATTCTTCCTATATTCCCCCTCAACTGTGAAGTCCCAGTTAATTAGACTCAGTCTCTTCCTTTCCTACATCTTTTCACAAGTATCCACTTGTTTAAGGTCTATATTAGGGAAGAAGACAAAAGGAAGAGATAAAAGCCAATTTCAACATTTTTGAACTGTTTTCCTGAGTTCTCTTGAAACCAGGGCTCAAAATCACATAGATGCTATTCCTTTTAAAGGTAAAAGGAGATACTGTTACCCACACGTAAATAAATCATAATAAATCTAAGACACAGAACAAGATGACCATTAGAAAGAGACCAGAGAGCAAGTCTGGAGAATCCAAGGATTAGCCAATTGCTCTCTAATGTCAAACCATGCTCTAGTAGAAAGAATCATTCTGGCATCTGACAGAAGAAGTCAAAGGTCAGGATTTAACGCTGCCATAGTCTGATTTCCCAACTTCACTGAGCAGGTGCTTAATAAGGCATGAGTATTTGTTATGCTTAAAGAGTTCAGAGTTAAGTAAGATGTAGAGTCAGAAAACAGAATGATTCTCTGCTCTCTTATTCTGGTGAGAACACTGTAACCTTTTTTGTTAACGACAATTACATTGAGGTCATTACTTTGTCAGAGCTGATTGCTTTGCTTAAGAAAAATATGGAATGCAAACATATTAGATTACACAGAACTTCTAATGCCACTGAGTCTTCAGTGATTACAAAGGAGAAGAAAGAGTTTAAAGTCAGTGGAAAATGCCCTGAATGACTGGGAGATTAGATAAAAATGCTTGCCACTTTGGCTTCTAAGTGAAAAGATGTTGTAAAACTGTCGGAAATCTTCAAGCAACCACCAGGATTTACTCATATAAAGGAAAGAGAGGAGGCGAGCAAGAACAAAAATGAATGAGAATGAGAAAAGGAAGAGAAAAATCTTTTCACTGCAAATACAATTAATGCTGACTGTAAGAGGCTTGAGTTCATTAGAACTTTTCTATAAGCATGAAAAGCATAACATCAGGGATTTAAAATATTGCTCAGTAAGCCCACTTAATTTTTCTTTTACTTTTCATTTTCTTAGAATTTGTTTGAGTCAACAAATTTAACACTTACTAAACAATTAACACAAAATTCAGGGACTCAGGACTTGAAATGATCACCTGAGTTTGAATCTCAGCTATCTCACTTACTGAGAGATACCAATACCTGCCTGCATTACTGCTACTTAGAGATAATAGCATCCAGTTATGGAAATTAACAGCGACAATCTTTGTGAAGTACTATGAATAGGTTTTGACTCAAGGTTAGCTCTCATTAAGTTAGTCATCTTGTTGGAACTGCTGTAATTGTTGCTATAGGTAAAGTTTAATCCAAAAATACAGGGACAGTGAGATATGGGGCATACCCTTGGCCTTTTATGGTGTTAAAAAAAGACATTAAATAAGTTAATATTTCCTGAAAAGTTAATCAATATTCAAGAATACCAATCCTCAAGATGGGCCACAGTGAACCATTGCTTTTGGTAATTATGCCCCTTTCAGCTTGAATCTGTGTAGGCTCTGTGACTCTCATGAAACAACAGCAGACAGCAGCAGCGACACTGGGCAAGTCCCAGACCTCAGCCTTAAGAAGGCCTGACAGTTTCTACTTTTGGGAGCCTTGAACAACTGTACAATGAATTGGACTACCATAGTGGGGAGACCATTTGGAGAGATCATGTGGGGAGTGCGTGTGTAGAAAGAGAGAGGCCTTGAGACTACAGGAAAAGAGAGACTGGCTCAGCCTTCCCAGGATCCTGGCTCAGCCCAGCAGTCCAGCTGTCTTTTGCCAAAGAGCAAGATTTGAGAGGTTGCAGCTGCAGTGGCCTGTGGACTCCACAGGCATAAGACATCTGAAGCAGGGAATAATTTAGGGAAACCAGAAAAATGCTTCAATGTCAACTCAAAGAATTTGAGGCATAATAAACTGTTGCTATATTAAGATACTCATTTCGTGGCTAGTTGCTATATTAAGATGTTCATTTAGTGGCTAGTTGCTATATTAAGATGCTCATTTCGTGGCTAGTGGTCATCCAGTAATAGATAACAAGCAATTAGGAATACATGTGAAGCTGTGTTGATTGGGTGGGCATCAGCCTCATAAAGCTATTGAGCGCTTAAGAAGTAACCACTATGACTGAGAATCTGAATTTTGAATTTTATGTAATTTAATTAATCAAAATGAAAAACTGAAGCAATGTAAAATATATTTTCTATTAAATACAACTTCATTTTGATAGAATGACAGTTGCCTCTTAACTATTGTGCTGTCCATGGTCTTGTTACTGTATTGTAGTTTTATCAGGTACCTGTGTTATTTCTGGTAACACACATAAAACACTGCCAAGAAAACATTATAATTTTCTTTTTATTTTTATTGTTGAGGATTCATTTTTTTTTAAACACAGAGTCTCTCTGCTCGGTGACCATAGCACGGTTGTTACGGTGCTGGCCACATGCACTGAGGTTGCTGGGTCCGAACCCAGCCCGGGCTAGCTAAACAACGATGACAACTGCAACCAAAAAATAGCCAGGCATTGTTGCAGGCACCTGTAGTCCCAGCTACTTGGGAGGCTGAGGCAAGAGAATCACTTAAGCCCAAGAGTTTAAGGTTGCTGTGAGCAGTGACACCACAGTACTCTACCAAAGGAGACATAGTGAAACTCTGTCTCAAAAAAATAACAATAATAATAAAAGTAAAGACAACGTCTCATTCTGTCACCCTGGTTAGAGTGCAGTAGCATCTTCACAGCTCAATGTAATCTCAAAATCCTGGGTCAAAGGATCCACCTGCCTCAGCCTCTCCAAGTATGCTTCATGATGCTCAGCTAATTTTTTATATTAATACTGCTATTAATATTATGTTAAATAAGAGATAGGGTCTTGCACTTGCTCAGTTTGGTGTCAAACTTATGACCTCAAATGAACCTCTTGCTTTTGGTCTCCCCTCCCAAAGTGCTTGGATTACAGGTGTGAGCCACAGTGCCTGACCTATAATACATCTTATTAATAATTTTATGCCAATTACATGTTTTAATGGTAAAACTTAGGACACATTTGGATACATAAATTATGTTATTAAAAGTATTTTCACCTATTTCTTTTTAAACTGTGACTTCTAGAAGGTTTTAAAAAACATGTGTTTGGTATACATTGTGTTTCTATTACACAGCACTGTTATAGAGGATTAAGCATTGAATTGTTTTCAAGTAAACTGTGTTTTTAGGACAGTTTTCTATCTCAGACTTCCCCACAGTTTCCTCCATTCTTCACCTCTTTCCTTAGTATGATTCATTTGTTACGGTAAATGAACAGATATTGACATATTATTAACTACAGTCCATACTTAGTTTCTCTTAGTAATTACCCAATGTCCTTGTCTATTTCAGGATCCCGTCTTGGATACGGTGTGACAAGTTGTCATGTCTCCTTATGTTTCTCTTGACTGCTATAATTTCAGAATTTCCTTTTTTTTTTTTTTTTGATGACTGAATTGGGTTGAATGGTGGCCCTCAGAAAAGTATTTCTATGTCCTGATCCCTCTAACCTTTGAATATGACCTTACTTGGAAAACAAGTTATTTTAGATGTGATTAAGTTAAGGGTTTCCAGATGAGATAATCTTGTTTTATCTGTGTGGGCCCTAAACCCAGTCACAGATGTCTTCTTTGTAAAAGACACATGGAGGGAGACACATAGTGAAAAGAAGCAGCAACAAAGTGACAGAGGCAGAAACCAGAGTGATACCAACATAATAAGGTCAGGAATGGTGACAGCTACCAGAAGCTAGAAAAGTTAAGGAACGGAATCTTTTTTAGAGCTGCTGGAGGATGCACTATCCTGCCAACACATTGTTTTCAGGCTATTAGCCTCTATAAATGTGAGGGAATAAATTTTTGTTGCCTTAAACTATCAGGATTATAAAAATTTAGTATGGTAGCCAAAGCAAATTAAAGCAATGACTTTGACTATGGGAGTAATAATGGTCAGGTATTTTGTCCAACGTCTCCTGTTGGAATTTGTCTGGTGTCTTTCTCCTCGTTATGGCAAGAACAAGACCACAGAGGTAAAGTGGCTCTTTTCTTTGTGCCTTGTATCAAGTGTATGTACCGTCAACACATGTTATCATTCTTTTGATGTTGAGCTTGATTACTCGGGTGGAGTAGTGTTTCTCCAACATGTAGCTATCCTTTCCCTGTCCATATTACACCCTTTGCAAGTAATTCTAACCAATCAAATTAAGACTAATAATTAAATGCAAAGGAACAGACAGCTATAAGAGCTGTCAAGGAGGAGTGCACACTGAGTGGCTACTGGTGAAAAGTGAAATAAATCAATCATGACCACGATGCAAACAGGATGGGATCACATCTGGATGAAAAATCAATATCATCAATGTGTATTCCTCTATCACAAAAGGGATAAACAAAAGACAGCTGACAGGATAAAAATATTAAATTGCTGATGCAAAGAATGGTTAAAGACCTAATGGATTAGGCCTTTTTTTCAAGAAAATAAAATTCAATCAAGTTCATTAAATATTTATTGAGACTTACTATAATGGCAGACACTCAACTTGCACCCTGAAAAATCCAAATTCAGCATAAGTCAGTTTCTGTCTTGAGGTGTTTATTATTTGGAAAGGAAGGAAATTATGTGATTAAGATGTAAAAAATAAATGTAATAATTTAGGGATATTTTAAAAGAGCCGCAGAAAGTAGTAGTCTCATCTATCTGAAATTCAGGGAAGTTTTTGAGGATCAACTGGTATTTCAGAGAAAAACCACTAACCATGAAAACTGACATGGGAACATGTCCTATTACTAACTGTCAAAATGGCTCTGTGCTGTGTGGGTTCTGAAAGGCTGTTTATTACTGATCCAAAGTTGATTGAACTTAGCATAGAATTTAAGCCAAGAAAAACATCATAAAAATGTAAACTATTAATAGAATAAAAAACATTAATTATTCTGAGAGCTAAACTGTCAGACAAGATTTAGGTGGAAAAATTAGATGAATAACTGAAGTATTAAGAGACTGGTAAGGCTTGAATGGGTGGATGGGGTGTTAGGGTTTCACATGGGTTCATTATGTACAGGCATTAACCTGACCAACTTCAGTTTCATGGTCTGTGCAAAAAGAAAATCAAAGGCTCCAGTGAAGTGAGGCACACTTGGCACAGGGTCTGGGGCCAATAAATTCTGAGGAATTATCATTACTGTAATTGCCATTACTAAACAAACGATCATTTGTTTAGCCATCATTTTCCTTTCCTACCATGGCTTCCTTCAAGGCGACTGCCAGATCGTACTTGCCTACCCTCCTCTGGTCCCTAGTACAGTGCTTGTCACCAAGAAGAAGCACGCAAAGGAAATATATTTCTCCTAATTAAAGAGCATTTGGTTGTGTGGAGAAACTAGTAATAGAATTAATTCAGAATCTGATAGAAATAAGATGCTTTAGACTAATTTGGTCCTATAAAATAAGAAAGAAAATCTTCATTTCAAATAAAATTCCATTAAAATCCATTTTAATGTTCCTGAATATATATATAAGAAAATACATACTTGAGAAAGCTACAATTTCCTTTGCAGCGGTACTGTGTCCTGTTCTTGATTAAATGGGAAGAATTACAGATA
Organism: Perodicticus potto; assembly: GCA_963574655.1. Taxonomy (NCBI): domain Eukaryota; kingdom Metazoa; phylum Chordata; class Mammalia; order Primates; family Lorisidae; genus Perodicticus; species Perodicticus potto. The sequence goes on from CAUYRH010018436.1 coordinate 29,473, forward strand.
ATCACAAGGGAGAAGGGGGTTGGAGCGGCTGCGGTTTGGAGGCTTGGTTGGTATTTCCAAGTAAAAAATGGAAGAGAAGGTGTCATAAACTTAAACTCGGGAGGTCCGATAGTAACTAAGTCACAAGATTGTCTCTGTGGGCTGAGTTAAGCCCCTTAACAACTTCTCTGTTTTATTCTCTCCATCTGCTTTACCAGACTATTGGGAGGATTATTTAGTTAAGGTTGAAGACCATATTTATCAGTTCCACAAAATGTCTGTTATTTAATGATGAGAGAACTCTGAATGACGCAGTGGGAGTATCACAGGGGTTAGCAACAGCATTATCGTCAGTTGAGACCTTTAGAGACCCACAGGACAAAATACGATATGCAGTTCTCAGAGCATTTGGAATTGTGTTTCAATAATTATTTCTCCTTCTAACTCCCTAAGTCAGTTGGGTTTTCTATTTTGTGGGCTTGACAACCAATTTTTTTTTTATGGTGGTGGAATTTTTGAGTGGCCTGAACATTATCCTAAAATGATTTCACTAAGCAGAAATTACAGTGACATTATGTGTTGTGAGGTGATAACCCTATCTTTTTAATGTATCTACATAAGTGAATGATTCACTTTTACTCCTTATTCAATATTTTTTCTCTTTTCCTTTCATGAAAGAAACAGTTTTATTTTTTGTAACTTGATCCTAAACCACAGATTGGGAAGCCCCTAATATTTCACATTTAAATGCAATTTATTTTATAGAATATAGAACATAAAGAAACTCAGAATTCAACATAATACTAACACATGCTGACTACTGAAGGAGAAAATCATCACCTTTGTAAAATGTTTTTATGAACAGTGCATTTTCAAAATTATCTATTAGATACCATTCATGGTGAAAATCAAAGTACAGCCCAATATGCTTTTAAGTACCTTTGATTGCCATTTCTAAAATATTAAGTCAGCCACGTGTAATCTGAAACTAAATATGAGCCTTCCTACCTTAAAAAAAGGACCACAGGGAAGAAGAATATTTCAATACAATCTTAATCAGCATATAATATCTCAGACTCATAATAAAGCCTGGTAAATAAAATTCCCAAAATGAAACTTCCATATGAGGTAAATCAGTTCTTTCAGGTCAGTAGGGCACCATTTGGTAAATTACCTCTGTTCCCTTCTCCCACTGGAGAAACTTATTACCTCACATGTGAGCTGGTAATGCTCACCAAGCATCAGACCCTCCTGAATCGTTCCAAGGATCTTGCCCAGTTTGAAAAAGACTGAAAATATTATTAATAGATAATTTAGACTTTAGGCCTGAGGATAGATTCATGCTGTTACTCACCCAGGATATTGGCACTTTTCCTTCTTTAATTTGTGTCTGCACAACAGTGACATGAACTAACTTTCAATATTCTTCCAGAAATCTGGCCCCAATCCCTCTTTGTATGGGTTTAATTTGTACCCTTCCTCGTATGTCTGTGTATTATAGTTGCTTTCTTGCCAGGGTTTAATGGAATTTCGGATATGATTGAAAGGAGTTCTATTTTCATAGTTCAAAATTAATTACGTCCCAGGAATATGAACATGGCTCTCTGGGTGGTAATCCTGGAGTTAATGTTCTCATTTGAAAATGAAAACATGCATTTGTGATCTTTATGGAAGGTTATCATATCTGCAGAGTGTGTGTTTAGTGTGATTTCAGAGCGTGATCCTGAAAAAAAATTACTGTTTGGCATGTTAATGCAGGGGCTGGGTTTCACGTGGGAATCATAAACAGAGCTAAGGCATCTTGATTTCCAACGTGAAGGAGGATGGCGGTCACTGCGATGTAAGGAAAAGGCAGGAAGGGCCCAAAGAAAACTTTATAGAAGGTGGAGATTAAGAGAGAGATTCCATATCCTGACTGACTCGTATTTCTTGTCTTTTTCTCTGAACTACTGTAGGAGCTTAGAGTAGAGCTTTTCTTAAGTCATTGTCGCTCAAGGCAAAATTAGGAGTTTTAAACTATGTGCATGTAAATGATTGTCACAACCAGCATTTCCCATTTCTACCTATTGTCTTCTCTGATCAACTCAATCCTGCTTCCTCCGACATTCACGATGCAGGTCCTGCCTCTTATCCTTCCCACCCAAAAAACCCCAGCTGTGAGTCCTAATGCAATTCATAGTCTGGATCTTCGCCCTCCTGTCTGTGACCATTTGAATGGCCTATAGGACCAGGTTGGCAAGAAAACAAAAAAATTACTAATGACTTGAATTGTGTCTGTGTGTGCACAGGTGGATTTCTAGTTCACCTCTACATTTCCAGGTGTCCTTGAACAATAGGAAGTACAGCCAGTGCTAAGTGATCTGAACACTTTTTAAATTGATAATTGGCAGATTGTACATATTCATCATATACAACATGATGCTTTGAAGCATGCATATACTGGTAAGTAACTTAACTAGCTAATTAACATATGTATCCCTTCATACAGCTACCACTTTTGCAAGGAGAACACACTGCATAGACTGTCTTGGATTTTTTTAAGAACACAATATATTCTTTTTTAGGGGGGGGGGGGTTTGAACTGGCCACCTCCTGTATATGGGGCCAGTGCCCTACTCCTTGAGCCATGGGGGCCACTGCACAACATATTCTTAATTGTCAATATCTTATACAACAACTCCTTTTACTAAGTAAAATATATTTTTATGACCTAGATCTCCCCATTTTCTGCCTCCACAACACCTCCAGCACCACTAATCACTATTCTACTCTATAATTCTATGAGTTCACATATTAGTGAGATCATTCAATATTTGATTTTTCTGTTTTTGGTTTATTTTACTTAACATAACGTCCTCTATAAGGTTCATCTATGATGTTGTAGATAATATAATTTTATTCTTTTTTTGTGGCTCAATTATATTCCATTGTGTATATGTAACACATTTTCTTTACATGTTTTATAATTTTTAATAGCACTTCATTTGTATACAATTCACTATATAAAATACACTCTTTCACAGTGTCCAATTCAGTGGATTTTGGTTATGGAGTTGTACAACCACCACCACTGATTACAGAATATTTTCATTACCTCCAGAAAGAAACTCCGTGTCCATTAGCAGTCAGTCTCTCTCTATTAGCTCCCCCTCTTCTTCTCCCAGCTCCTGGCAACTACTAATTCATTTTCTGTCTCTATGGATTTTCATGTTCTTGATATTTCAAATAAATAAATGGAAAAATAGAATATACGACCTTCGTCTCCAGCTTTTTTTACTTATTACCTATGTATGCTGTAGTGTAGGCTAGAATTTCATCCCTTTTTTTTTTTTTTTCCACTCTGGAAAGCACACCTTGTGTTTGGTTTTTTAAAATCTTTAAAAATAAATGCACTTGTACAATTTTATTTGCTACTTGTGGAATTTTGTGACATGTGTGCAGGGTGGCCATAAAGTTCATTCAAAATTTAAAATAGACAACTGTATAATGTGTCGTGATCAAGTCAAAGTATTTTGAGTGTTTCTCACCTGAGTACAGCATGTTTGTGTTTAATTATAGTTATCCTACTCAGCAATCAAACATTAAATTTATTCCTAAATATGTTTGTGCCCTGTAACCCACTTTTCTTCATCTGCCCTTCTACTTCGTTTGATTAAGCCTTTCTAGTCTTTGTTATCTGTCTCTCCACTGTCTTCCTTCATGTACTCAAGTTCTTTAGCTCCTGTACATAAGTGAGAACGTAAGGTATATTTTTGTGCCTGGCTTATTTAACTTAAAATAATGATCTCCAGTTACATCCATGTGGCTATAAATGATGTGATTTTGATTTCTTTATGTCATAGTAGTATTCCAATATGTGAATATCCCAAATGTTCTTTATTTACTCATCTGTTGATGGACACTTAGGTTGATTGCATATTTTTTGTTATTATGAATAGAGGTAAAATAAATATGTGAATGCATGTATCCATTTGATACATTTATTTTTGTTTCTTTTTTTTTTTTTTTTTTTTTGTAGAGACAGAGTCTCACTTTATCGCCCTTGGTAGAGTGCCGTGGCGTCACACAGCTTACAGCAATCTCCAACTCCTGGGCTTAGGCAATTCTCTTGCCTCAGCCTCCCGAGTAGCTGGGACTACAGGCACCCGCCACAAAGCCCGGATATTTTTCTGTTTTGCAGTTCAGCTGAGGCCAGGTTTGAACCCGCCACCTTGGGTATATGGGGCCGGCACCCTACTCGATAAGCCACAGGTGCTGCCCATTATTTTTGTTTCTTTTGGGTACATTTTTCTCTTTTATATTTGTGGGATTACTGGATCAAACAGTAGTTTTATTTTTAGATTTTTAAGAAATCTCCATTCTATTTCCTATAGAGGTTGTACTAATTTATGTTCCCAGCTGCAGTATATAAAAGCTCCTTTTTCTCTGCACCCTTACCAACACGGGTGACTTTTTTCCTTTTTTAATAATGGTCATTTTGACTAGAGCCAGGTGATACCTCATTGTGATCTTGATGTTCATTTCTCTAATGGTTTGTGATGTCAAGTATTTTCTCAGGTACACATTGGTATGTCTCTTTTGAAAAATATCTTTTCATACTTTTTTGCTCACTTTATAATGGGATTTTTTTTCCTGTTGACTTGTTTGAGTTCTTTGCATATTTTGATTATTAGTTCTCCATCAGATGAATAGTTTGCAACAGGTTTTGTTCACTTTCTTATTCCTTTTTCAATGCCAGGAGCATTTTAGTTTAATTTAGTCTCGTTTGTTTGGTGTTTTTGTTGCTTGTGCTTTTGAGCTCTTAGTTATAAATTCTTTGCCCAGATTGATGCTCAGGAGAATTTTCCCCAGTTTGTCTCCTAGAATTTTTATAGTTTTGGATTTTACGTTGAAGTCTTTAATCCATTTTGAGTTAATCTTTATATATGGTGAGAGTTGGGGTCTAGTTTCACTCTTCAGCATGTGGCAACCCAATTTTCGCAGCACTATTTACTGAACAGGGTGTCCTCTCCCCAATATAAGTACTTGTCAGCTTTGTTAAAGATCAGTTGGCTGAAAACTTGGTTTTATCTCTGTCCATTCTCTATTCTGTTCCACTGATCTATGTTTTTATTCTTATATCAACACCATACTAAAGCTTTGTACTGTATTTTGAAGTCAGGTAATGTGATGCTCAAACTTTGTTCTTTTTGCTCAGGATTGCTTTGGCTATTTGGGTTCTTTTGCAGTTCCCTATTAATTTTAGGATTGTTTATCCAATTCTGTGAAGAATGATGTTGGTATTTTGATAGGGATTGCATTCAATATGAACATTGCTTTAGGCAATATGGTCATTTTAATTATTTTCATTCTTCCCGTCTATGATCATGGGATGTTTTTCTATTTGGGTCATCTTCAATTTTGTTCAGTAGTGTTTTGTAGTTTTCCTCTGAAAGATATTATACCTCCTTCGTTAAATTTATTCATAAGTATTTTATCCCGGTAACTATTGTAAATTAGATTGACCACTTTTTTTCTTCCTCAGTCAGATCATTAAGGGTTTATAGAAACACTGTTGATTTGGTATGTTGATTTAGTATCCTGAAAATTTACCTAATTTCTTTATGAAATCAGAAAGTCTTTTTGGTAGAGTCTGTAAATTTTTTAAGATATAAAAAGATATCGACTTAAGGAGTGATCCCAGCCACAAGCGCTTTCTTGGGAAAGCTTCTTCTTAGCCCAAGTTAGCAATTCAAAGTGTTTTCTAAGCAGGCTGAGGAGGATTTAAGCTCTCCACCCTCCAGGGTTTGAGAAATCATTAGAGACACAGGGTCACTCCCTACAAAGATCCAGTAACAACAGAGTGATTCTGCCAGGGTCTGATCTAGGAGAGACACCTCCCCAACTCTGAGGACGGTCATAGGCAACAGTGAAAAATAATCATGAGGTGGAATCAACAGAAAAACTCTGGCAATGTGAATAATCAGAGCAGATCAACTCCCCCAAGGAATGACAAGGTAGATACAGCACAAGATCCCTTGCATAAGCAAATGGCTGAGATGTCAGAACTCGAATTCAGAGTCTGGATAGCAAATAAGATCAGCAGAATGGAGGAAAAGATGGAATTATAATTTCAAGCAGCAATCCAAAACATGTCTCAGGAATTCAACGATTTCAAAGACAAAATGACCAAAGATTTTGACACATTGAGACAAGAAGTTGCAGCCCTCAAAGATCTGAGAAATACATGAGAATCCCTCAGTAACAGAA
>CAUYRH010018437.1:0-15651 GCA_963574655.1 Perodicticus potto
AAGAGGGAAGGAGCAAGGGGGTGGGGTCTTGGTGTGTGCTACACCTTTTGGGGGCAAGACACGATTGTTAAGAGGGTCTTTACCTAACAAATGCCATCAGTGTAACCTGGTTTCTTGTACCCTCAATGAATCCCCAACAATAAATTGAAAAAAAAATGCTTTCTCTTCTGTGCTTCATTCGCCTTTCTGAAGTTTTTTTTTTTTTTTTGTAGACAGAGTCTCACCCTGTCACCCTTGGTAGAGTACCGTGGCCTCACATAACTCACAGCAACCTCCAGCTCTTGGGCCCAGGCGATTCTCCTGCCTTAGCCTCCCAAGTAGCTGGGACTACAGGCGCAGCCACAATGCCCGGCTATTTTTTTGCTACAGTTTGGCCGGGGCTGAGTTTGAACCCACCACTATCAGTATATGGGGCCGGTGCCCTACCGACTGGGCCACAGATGCTGCCCCCAGTAGGTCTCTTTTTTTATAAGGTGTGGGCAATTTGCTTGAAATCTTCGTTCAAAATATGAAGCCAGGACTTGAGGCAGTATGACTTTGGACTTCCTGGGTGACAAGGGTTAATGTTTTTGTGCCTTAGTGACTAATAGTCTCCATGAAGACCTGGAAGGGAGTCAGATGGGCGTGAGAGACAGAATGCATCAAAGAGCAGCTAAGACTCGGGCGCCACAGTAGTAAAACATTCACGCTTTACATGCTGAACATAGTTTTTTGTTCTAAGTCAGCCATTTCATTCTTCTACTCCCTGGTTCTAAAATCCCACCAAGAACAAGTTTTCTAAAAGCAGGAAGTGTTGATGTAACTATTGTGGAATTTATTTATTTATTCATACATTCATTTATTTTGAATAATCTGTCACCCTGGATAGAGTACTGTGGCATCATATAGCTCACAGCAACCTCAAACTCCTGGGCTTAGCCTCCCCAGTTAGTGGGACTACAGGTGCCCACCTTGATGCCCAGCTAGTTTGTTTTATTTTTAGTAGAGACCAGGTCTTGCTTTTTCTCAGGCTGGTCTCTTACTCCTGAGTTCAAGCAATCCACCCACCTCAGCCTCTCAGAGTGCTAGGATTACAAGTGTGAGCCACCATGCCCAGCCTATTATAGGATCTATTAGGAATTTTTATTCTGTTCCTGGTGACCGTCACTTTGAGTTTCTTGAAGCTATTATGATTAGATGGATACTGCCTCACCAGAGGCTCTCACCTCTAGATTAGGAGCATCTTGGGTAGCATCTCACAGTGATTGCTGTTACACAGTAACTGTCGTTACATGCCACATCAGGGAAGAAGGAATTCTGCTTTATTGGCTATTGTCAATTCTTATCTATAAGGCAAGTGCTCATTAAAGACATGTCTGGAGCTATTATAGGCCCAGGGCTACCACATTAAAGGTCCTTCCTGCCTGGGAGTACCTTTCCAGTACCGTTTTTCTGAGACTGTCGGCCCCTGTGCAGTCCCTCTGGGAAGGATGGCCGTGCTCCCTCCATGTGTCAGGGTCAGCATTCATGTGGCAGACGAGTCAGCGTGGCTTATGTCTCATGTCCTGGCCTATCCCTGGACACAGAAAGCCCTATTTCCTCCTCTCTCCCTAAGTTGATTGCTTGTTGGAGAACACTCTGCTTGTCTACTCTCCCTCATTATTTAGTCTCAACCTCTTGCACGATTTATTAGTTCTCTTAAGGCATTTTTCAGCCCTGCAGCATCTCCTAATCTTCGACACTTTCAGGGTCCCCTTCTCAGCCAACTCTATGGCCATTTGTGCCACACATTGATTTCTTGCTTTTTTTCACCTTGTTGGTCTGGTTTCTGTTGTCAAAGTTAGGAATGCCTCTTTCAGTTTTCTTTCACAATATGAACCATAAGATTTCCGGGCTTTCAGGGTTCCTTGTGCAAGGACTAATTTTTTTTTTTTTTTTTTTTTTTTTGAGACATAGCCTCAAGCTGTCACCCTTGATAGAGTGTCGTGGCATCACAGCTCATAGCAACCTCCAATTCCTGGGTTCAAGCGAGTCTCCTGCTCCACCTCCCAAGTAGCTGGGACTACAGGCACCAGCCACAACGCCTGGCCATTTTTTTGGTTGCAGCTGTCATTGTTGTTTGGTGGGCCGGGCTGGATTCGAACTGCCAGCTCAGGTGTATGTGACTGGCGCCTTAGCCCGTTGAGCCACAGGCGCCGAGCCAAGGACTAATTGTTGAATGATAGCACTGAGTAACCAGTTTGTGTCTTTGTTGTAGTGGTTTATGAGTTTTATGTAACATTCTTTCATAGTAATACTTCGCTGCATTATTCAACAGAGAGGCTTCTGTTTAGACAAGGTGTTGGAGCGAACTGAATCTTTAGCCTATAGTTTGACTCATTTGAAGAGTGAGCATGGGTTAGCTTCTGCCTTTATAGAAGGTATAGCTTCTGCCTTTCCCTTGTTTCTTCCCCAGTGCTCACCTTACATCATAGCCAGGACACACAGCTCTCCAGTCCTGTAGTACCGTGTCCTGACACTCTGTTGGCACAGCGGGCAGTAGGAGTAATTTTGAAAGCTATTTCTACACCAAGGTGGCCAGCAAGTCACATTAAATATGTCTCCAACTGAAATTCCCTTTATCCAGTTCCTCCAAAGGCTGAAGGCTGCATCAAAGCCACCCCATACAAGGGAAACTGTGAAGTTGGAGTGGAAAGAGTGCTTCTAACAGATTGCAATTAAAATTTTGTACTTTTGCATATTCTGTAAAAACATATGACCATATGATACATTGATAGAGGCTCCAAATTCTACATAAATATATGATTAATGTGTTATTATATTAGCAATATATGATTAATGTGTGATTATATTAGCAGGGCCTCCCAAGGCCTCAGGAGGGGCCTGTGCAGGTGAGATCCCCAAAGCTTATTTCATTACTGTTGTTATAAACTGCCTCCTATAAGTTTTTATCTTCTGGTGGAAAAAGATCAGAGTGTCATATCAAAATATGGTTAAAGCAGCACTTTTTAGAGTGTTACATATATATTTAGCACTGGAGAATTCATTGGGATGAAACATTATCATTATTTTGTTAATGATGGCAGACATTTGGTTAGTATAATACTTTCCAGGTGCCAGGCACTGTTATAAGCACTTAATATATTATTGCATTTAATTAACCTTTCGAGTTAGGTGCTATTATTGTTTTCCTTTTAAAAAGAAATCTGAGGCACAGTGATTCTAAATAACCTGTCACAACCAATAAATAGGGAGCTGGGAGGAAGCTCAGTCTTAACTCCCTGCGCCGCCTCTCGGATCCTGTGGAGCTGCTGTGATCCTGGCCCTGATGAGGTTGGAAACTTTCCAGCATGTTTAATAGGGATGTCTTTAGTTTTTCCCACTTTAGAAAAGTTGGGAAGAAAATAGATTCATGAAAATGAAGTGATAAACTCCTGGAAAACACAGGTGTCGAGACCGGTTGGCCAGCAAGAGGGCAGGTTATTGAATAGCTACTTACTGTACTGTGTTTTCAAGATTCCAAGAAATACTACTTTTCACACTTTATTGTCTTTAGTCAATATGTACTTTACAGATGTATACAGGTGATGTAATAATATGCCCCCTCCCCCCGAAAAACTGTTTAAAATGATAATACAAGTGAAAATAGTGTCTTGGAAAAATAGCAGAAGCCTTTGTTGCCACAAGAAGGATATTGTCTAATACTTTCATTTGGTGAGAAGGCACAATTAGAAAAATAGGTTATGTGATACAGGAAGAGTCTGACGCAACAGGAGGAATGTTTTCTCAATGATAATATTAGAACCATGCTCTGACAGGATGGATAAGATTTCAGTCTTCAAAAGTAGGTAAAATATGATTAAAGCTTTCCATCTCAAGTGTTTAGGGTTTATGGTTTCTAGCCATTATTTGAAATTCTTCCTCCCACTACAGAGAGATTCAGCATATAAATTAACGTGACCGGGATACCCTATTGAGTCAAAGTCTCTTAAATTATGCACCACACTCGCCACACTATTACCAGTCTAAGCCTTCACCCATGCTTATGGGCAGGAGTTACTTTGGAGTAGCTTATGCATTTAACAGCCATTACCCAGCAGGTGGCAGTACCATTGCTGTGCTGTCACCGCAGTGCCTGGAGCTCAAGGGAAAGTAATGGCAGTGGAATGGTCCCATTCTTATTTTTCCCCCTATTTTTTCAAAGTGTCTTCACCAAGGTCTTCAACCAGATTTCTTTCTTTGAGTGCCAATTTTTTTTAATTCTGTTGGGATCAATAGAAGATCAGTCCTGGTTTTGTCTTAGAGAAAGGAGATATCAGAAGGAAGACTTGGAGTAGATTTCTCTTAACCTACTGCTAGCACTGGTCATTTATCCCTGAGACTTTGTAAGAAATGATGTTAGGCTGAGACAGTGGTACTTTCTCTGGCAATTAATTGTTTTAGGGAACCATGGGGAGGACGAGTCAATGGGCTTGTGTGAAGTCAACATTGAGTTGCTTTGTAAGCCAGAGGCACGTGAAAGTTAACGCGGTTAACATAGAGTCTAACGAAGAATGAGTTTCAATTCCAACTTTGATGTAAGTAATTAAATATTTCCTAAAGCAAATTTTTATAACATAAGGGCATTTGTAGATATGGCAAAAAGGAGTTCTAAAAATACATTTAACCACAGTCGGTTATATAATTTATGTTGCAAACATGAGTTATAGTTTAAAAATATAATGCATTACATATTTTATCTAATTTAGAGTAACAGCCTGATTTTTCTTACTTATTTATCACCTACCTTCTTCTTCAAATAATGCCAATAATTAAGGGCCCATGAAAACAATGAAATATTTTACAAGAGAAGCAAGAATGTGTTCTGAATGCTTACATCTATGTAACTTTTTTTTTTTTTTTTTTTTTTTTTTGAGACAGTCTCACTCTGTCCCTTGGTGTACTGTAGAGCGTCATGATATCATAGCTCAGAGCAACTTCAAACTCCTGGGCTCGAGTGATCTTCTTGCCTCAGTTTTTTTTATATTTAGTAGAGTTAGGGGTCTCCATCTTGCTGAGGCTGGTCTTGAACTCCTGAGCTCAAGTGATCTCAGCCCCAGAGTGCTGGGATTATAGGCATGAGCCAGTATTTATGTAACTTTAATACTTAAAAATATTTTGAAAAATGCCATGAACATAGTTGATAAATTAGTACATTTCAATCACAGGCATTTAAAAATGGCGTACTAGGATCAGCATGATTTAATATAAGTGGGCATGTATGTATACCTTTTTTGTTTATCGAAAAATACACCAAACTCTGCTGGGTCGTGGGCAGCCCAGATGTGAAACATTTCTCTCATTGTAGAAAGTTCTGGTCAACACTTGTAGACAGCACTGTTAAATCTAACAGCCTCTCTCTCTCTCTTTTTTTTTTTTTTTGGAGAAAAGGAGAGCTTTATTCCTGCACATCACATATAATCCATACTCACGGGTGGAAATAAATGTTGAACTGTATTACAACTAGGTCCCAGAAGGTTAATCAGGGGCATGAAGACACTAAAATGCATAGCCGTCCATAGTTGGCCTCTCAGGAGGAATATTGCTAGATCAGTCTGTTGTCCAATTAAAGGTGTAGTGAGGGTGTCTGTGTTGATGACTTGCAATTGTCTCACTGCTGCTTCATTTATTTGCACCTTGTTCTTTCCTCAGACCTTTAATTTCCGAGTAGGGTTAAGGAGGGCTAAGCTTCCCTCTCAGATCTATTCTTGGGCTCCAGGCAAGATGCTAGACTCCAAGATAGAAGAACATATCGTCATTAGGATAATCTGTGTTCACCCTGGTAGGCAGTTGAATTCCTCAGGAAAGGTTATGAAATGCTGGACCATCACTTCCATATTGGCTTTGCAGAGGGACGTACCTCGTCCCATCCTACCAGCAGGAAGGTCTTTAGAGCTGAGCATCTGTAAGCACTTACTCCAAGGGGAGCTCTACTTCTATTCAAACGTGTGCCTGACCCCGGCGTAAGAAAAATGAGCCTAACAGCCTCTCTTATTGACTGCATGTAGTCATATACAGGTGTTCAGGGCTTGGAAAATGACCTTCAGTGGCCTCTCTACAGATCTGCACTTCCTCACCTCTCCTGTGTTCTTCCTCAGTTTGTCGGGCTTTCACCATCACTTTCCAACTTATCTGCGTTTTCACTGTGCTGTTTCCTTCTTTCTCAGAAATAGCTAAGTATCTCATACTTTCTACGGCTGGCTCCTTCATCTCAGTGTCCCTGATTCTGTCTTCATACCTGCTGTCGATTCCTTGTCTTTTATCTCTGGCCTCACCTCTGTTTGCATTCTACCTACAGCAGTGATTTTCAGCTGGTGGGCCTCGGTTGAGAGGATCTTAGGTGTGCTGTGAAAAATTTTAAAGATCATTAATTAAATTATTTTCAAAAGAGGTTCAGAGCACAGGAAGTATATTTTTTTTAACTTTTTTTTTTTTTGATCAACATAATTAAGTGTGCCATGGAAATTTAACTATGGGTTCAAGTATGCTGTGAGGTTAAGAAAAGGTTGAAAAACAGTGCCCTGGAGAATGAAATTAGCAGTAATTTATTTATTTTTTTACTTTTATTTTTTTTATTGTTGGGGATTCGTTGAGGGTACAAGAAACCATGTTACACTAGTTGCATTTGTTGGGTAAAGTCCCTCTTACAATCGAGTTTTGCCCCCAAAAGGTGTGGCACACACCAAGGCCCCAAGACCCCACCCCCCTCGCTCCTTCCCTCTCTCTGCTCCCTCATTCTTTCTCTCTCTGTTCTCCCCTTCCCTCACCCCCACCATGTCAATAATTGTCATTGATGTCATTAATTGTCCTCATATCAAACTTGAGTACATGGGATTCATGCTTCTCCATTCTTGAGATGCTTTACTAAGAATAATGTGTTCCACTTCCATTCAGGTTAATACAAAGGCTGTAAAGTCTCCATTTTTTTAATGGCTGAATAGTATTCCATAGTGTACATATACCATAGTTTGTTAATCCATTCCTGGATTGGTGGGCATTTACATTGTTTCCACATTTTGGCGATCGTAAACTGAGCTGCAATAAACAGTCTAGTGCAAGTGTCCTTATGATAAAAGGATTTTTTTCCTTCTGGGTAGATTCCTAGTAATGGGATTGCAGGATCAAATGGGAGGTCTAGCTTGAGTTCTTTGAGAGTTCTCCATACTTCCTTCCAAAAAGGTTGTATCAGTTTGCAGCCCCACCAGCAGAGTAAAAGTGTTCCCTTCTCTCCACATCCACGCCAGCATCTGCAGTTTTGAGATTTTGTGATGTGGGTATTATTATTTATTTTTATTTTTTGGAGATGGAGTCTCACTTTGTCACCCTGGGTAGAGTGCTGTGACATCATAGCTCACATTCTTGGGCTCAAGTGATCCTCTTGCCTCACTCTCCCAAGTAGCTGGGACTACAGGTGCCCGCCACAACGCCCGGCTATTTTTAGAGATGGGGGTCTTGCTGTGGCTCAGGTTGGTCTCGAATCCGTGAGCTCAGGTGATCCACCCGCCTCGGCCTCCCAGAGTGCTGGGATTACAGGCATGAGCCACCCAGACTGGTAGTCAGATGATTTTTTTTTTTTTTAAGAGACAGAGTCTCACTTTGTCACCCTCGGTAGAGTGCCATAGCATCACAGCTCACAGTAACCTCCAGCTCTTGGGCTTAGGTGATTCTCTTGCCTCAGCCTCTGGAGTAGCTGGGACTATAGGTGTCCACCACAATGCCCGGCTACTTTTCTTTGTTGTTGCAGTTTGGCCGTGATCAGGTTCAAACCCGCCACCCTTGGGATATGAGGCTGGCACCCTACCCACTGAGCCAAAGCGCCGCCCATTCAGATGATTTTTGATAAGTCTGGCAAAACAACTCAATGGGAGCAAGAATAGTCTTTTAAATGGTGTTGAGACCACCGAATCATCCACTCAAAAATATGAAAATGGATCCTTTCTGTGGAGGAGAAGGTTCTTCCCCCACAAGAACCAAGTCAAACTGGACCACAGACATAAATATACGCGCTAAACTATAAAACCCTGAGAAGAAAGTAGAGAGTTAGGCAAGGTTTCAAACACTATTTAAGGAGTATCTAGGGAAACTCAAAGACAATAGGGGAAACCAAAACAAGGACACCAAAGAAAATTTTAGCTCTGACACCTGTGGCTTACCGCAAACACTAAACACAGCTTAGCTCGTAGCCAAATAAACACATCTCATACTAAAGACCTATTTAACTCAGTTTTTTATTTTTTTAACCAAGAACATTGTGTCTAGTCTCCAACAAAAAGATTAAAGACATGTTAAAATGGCAAAAACACAGTTTGATAAGATAAAGCAAGTCAAGCCTCAGAACCAGACCCAGATGTAGCAGAGATGTTGGGATCATCACATCGGGAATTTAAAATATTAATAATGGTGGTTAATATAGTAAAGGCACTAATGGAAAAAGTGGACAGCATGCAAGAGCAGATATATAATATTAGCAGACAGATGAAAACTTTATGAAAAAACAAAAGTAAATGAATGCAATCAATGCCTTTGACTGAACACCACCAAGGAATGAATCAGTGGGGTTCAAGATATGTCAACAAATCAAAAACTGAAAACCAAACAGAAAGAGGAATGGTAAAAAAAAAAAAAAGAACCGAATATCCAATAACAATGGGACAACTAAAAATGTGTAACGTCACTTACAGAGAATACCAGGACAAGAGCCAGAGAACAGAATAGACATTCTAAGTCAGTGGTTCTCAACCTTCCTAATGCCACGAGGCTTTAATACAGTTCCTGTGAATCGTGACCCACAGGTTGAGAACCACTGTTCTAAGTAGCAACAGCTGAAAATGTTCCCAAATTAATGCCAGAACCAAAGCACAGATCAGGAGGTTTAGAGAACACCAAGCAGAACAGAGACCAAAAACCCTCAAACTGTAGACAGTAAACAGGACTCACTACAGAGGGACAAGAGTCAAGAATTACACTGGACTTCTCTTCAGAAACCATGCAGGCAGGAAAAGAGTGCAGTGACATATTTCCTACAGCATTCTTTGGATTAGAAACCTTGCTGGTCCAGATATTTCCTCCTTTGAATGTTCACAGGGAGAGCCAATTAAAAAAAAAACACAGAACCTGGTTTCTTGTACCCTCAATGAATCCCCAACAATAATAATAAAAAAAAAAACATAGAGGGTGGCACCATGGCTAAAGGAGTAGGGTGCTGGCCCCATATACTGGAGGTGGCAGGTTCAAACCCGGCCCCGGCCAAAAAAAAAAAAAAAAAAAATAGAGAAAATAAGAACAAAGAGGTTACAATAATGATTCTCAAATGTATTACACATACCGATTCCTGAAATTCATCCCCAGACAATCTGATTAAGTAGGTCTAGGATAGTCTGGGGTCTGTAGTTTGTCTTGTTTTATGACACAGTAACCTAGATGTGGGTGTTTATGGACATAACAGTCCCTGGAACAACATAAAAGGTTGTGACCTTTTATGATCTTTTTTTGTGATCTTTTGTGATCTTTTTTTTTTTTTTTTTTTTTTTGAGACAGATCCTCAAGCTGTCATCCTGGATAGAGTGCTGTGGCATCACAGCTCACAGCAACCTCCAATTCCTGGGCTCGAGCAAGTCTCCTGCCTCCACCTCCCAAGTAGCTGGGACTACAGGCGCCCACCACAACGCCCGGCCATTTTTTTGGTTGTAGCCGTCATTGTTGTTTGGCGGGCCCGGGCTGGATTCGAACCCACCAGCTCAGGTGTACGTGGCTGGCGTCTTAGCTGGTTGAGCCACAGGCGCTGAGCCGTGACCTATGGATCTTTATTTCATTTTTATTTTTTTGAGACAGAGTCTCATTATGTCGCCCTGGGTAGAGTGCTGTGGAATCACAGCTCATAGCAACCTCAAGTTCTTGGGCTTAAGCAATTCTCTTGTCTCAGCCTCCCGAGTAGCTGGGACTATACGCATCTGCCACAATGCCTAGCTATTTTTTGGTTGTAGTTGTCAATGTTGTATAGCAGACCTGGGCTGGGCTCAAACCCACCAGCTTTGACGTATGTGGCCAGTGCCCTACTCACTGAGCTACGGGCACTGAGCCAGTGACCTACGAATCTTTATAGGATTCAGGCGCTATAAAAGAAATGCTTAGGGCGGCGCCTGTGGCTCAAAGGTGTAGGATGCTGGCCCCATATGCCAGAGGTGTCGGGTTCAAATCCAGCCCTGACCACAAACTGCAAAAAAAAAAAAAAAGAAATGGTTAGGAATACATCAGTGTTTAGGCTAATTTTGGCCAGTATTATGTGATAAAAAGCAATCTTGGTCAGAATTCCTTCTAGCTCACGGGCTGCTGATCACCAAGCACTGAACAGAGCCGGCCTTGACGAGCTAGTGAGAAGCAAAACGACCTGCCAGAGATGACTCCACAACTGGGAGAGGCTACAGTTGTGTTGGTTTATGTCACCAAGCTTGGGGGGATTTGTTACAACAGCAATATATGTAGCATAATCCATACAATTACAAATTACTTGAAACTTGATTTTTCTTACCTACATCCATTGGCCGCTCAGTATTTAAACTGTCCGTGCTGCCCCGGGGTCCACCTAAAGGTGTCTTTACTTGTTCATCTGACAATTTCCCAGTACTGACAGACCTGAAAAGAATAGTATAGTAATAACAGAAAAGTACACTTCTTTTTTTAAAAAAAGAAGGGTTAAGAGAAGCCAGAGAACAAGGAAACAAAAAACAGATACTAAGCAATTCAAGGTAGAGATAAACTTCACTAGTAAGGAAAAAAAAAAAAGAAATCATGTATTCAGGAAGTTCAGGGAGAGCTCTGTATTTACATAGTTACAGGAAGCACTTGTGATTTCCAGAAATTCTAAATGTATACAGCACGCATCAATAACTATATGGCATAAATCAGCTACTGGTTGCTTTTGTGACAGAAATGTATCTATTAACTATTACAGTTTCCATGTTTAAGGCTGGAGAGGAAACAGTCTTTTACCTGCCAAACTCTGCCTTGTTCTGCTGTTCAGAGCGCGGCCTCTCACTCCCGTGCCCTGAGAGGCAGTGGACGCACTCCCGTGGGTCACTCCTGTCTCTGGATTGCCCTTCAGTAGGCCCATGACGAGGAACCAAGGCTAACAGGTTGGAAGACGCTTGCGTTTTAGGAATTTTGAAAGGAGCTGTGGTCTAAAGAAACATGTAGAATCAGCAGGCTGACCCAGTAGTCAGAGGTAAACCTGGATTCAAATGCTGGCTGTTCTATTTACAGCTGTGTGACTTTGTATTGTTCATTCAAGCTCTCTAAGCCTCGATTTCCCTTTCTGAGGATTAAGTGGGGTCATGCACATCAGGCATTCAGCAAATGCCTGCACTGCGCTGGGCACATAGGAAGTGCCCATTAAATCACAGCTAGTCTCACCACTGAGTCCTTTCCATAATACACTACACCTGCCAAAGGGTCTGATGAACACACCTTAGTAGGAGAGCCAATGATTGTTGGTAACGGAGTTCTAAAGAACCAGTCAGAACCCCGCGGAGAGGATCCTGTGTGTTTGGTGGGAGAGGTTCCAAGGCTGCCAGGACGACTAGGCTGAGGTGAACAGCTATATCCAGCCCCGGCATGGGATGGACACACAGGATCAGAATGCTGTTTTCTGAGCTTCTGCTTGTTCTGATAGATGTCGGTGAGGGTGGGGGCGCTCTGCAGTCTAGCACCCAATAGAAGAGGCTGTGGTGACTGAGCCTGCGGCCCTGGAGATCCTAACAAAAAAATGAATGCACTATTTAGTAAGTTTCTCCTGTACCCTTCTAAGATGCACCATAGGTGTGGCCCCATACAAATGTCTTCACACAATAACTAAGAAAATGCCATGAAAGCTATGTTAAACAGTTTGATGAAAATGTTTCAGATTGTATATGAAACCAGCACATTGTACCCCTTGATTGCACTAATGTACTCAGCTATGATTCAATAAAAAAAAAAGAAAAGGGGCGGCACCTGTGGCTCAAAGGAGTAGGGCGCCAGCCCCATATGCCAGAGGTGGTGGGTTCAAACCCAGCCCTGGCCAAAAACTGCAAAAAAAAAAAAAAAAAAAAGAAAAGAAAAGAAAATGAATGCACTATTAACCCAAGGTGAAGAAACATGGGGAAAAACTTAAGAATTAAGAAGACAATTTTTAAAATGAGAATTCTGATAAACGTCTTATCTTTTATAAGACATTCTAAAAGTCCTTTACTTCGCAAGAGACTATTTTCTGGCACCCTTTACAAAACATTAAATACATTGTTGTTTGTATTCTCAGGAAGATAGAATTTAATGATGATGGGTATATTAGCTGTTTTCATCAGCAGCTAGCAAATAACTCTGATTAACATAAAATCTGATTAGCACCAAAGAGTACAATACATAATGGTTGAAGTTGATGAAAATGACAAAGTCTTACATTGGACAAGATCATTTTTTTTGTGGTTATGTTATTCTCTTGATTTTTTATTTCAGAATATTATAGAAGTAAAAGTGTTTTGGACATATGAATTGCTTTTGTACAGTTCAAGTCAAAGTTCCATGTATACCGATCACCTGGACAGTGTCCACTATACCTTTTAGGTGTGAGTTTACCCTTCCACTCCTGCCCCCTCCCCTCTACTTGCTTTCTGTTGAGTTTTACAGCCAAATGTGCACATGGGTGTCAATCAATTAGTTTATGAGTATATCTGATGTTCGTTTTTCCCTTTTTTTTTTTTTTTTTTGAGACAGTGTCTCAGTCTGTCACCTGGGTAGAGTGCCATGGCATTACAGCTCACAGCAACTTCAAACTCTGGGGCTCAAGCAATCCTCTTGCCTCAGCCTTCTGAGTAACTGGGACTAGAAGGCACCCGCCACAATGCCTGGCTATTTTTTTTTTTTTTTTTTTTTTAAGAGACGGGGGTCTCACTCTGGCTCAGGTTAGTCTTGAACTCCTGACTCCAGCAATCCACCTGCCTCGGTCTCCCAGAGTGCTGGGATTACAGGCATGAGCCACTGCGCCCAGCCCCTACCTTCTTTTTTTTTTTCTCACTATGTCGCCCTGAGCAGAGTGCATGGTGTCACAGCTCACAGCAATCTCAAATTCTTGGGCTTAAGCGATTCTCCTGCTTCAGCTTCCCAAGTAGCTGGGACTACAGGCACCCACCACAATGCCTGGCTATTTTTTGTTGCAGTTGTCATTGTTGTTTAGCTGGCCCAGGCTGGGCTCGAGCCTGTCACCCTTAGTGTATGTGGCTGTCGCTGTAACCACTGTGCTACAGGCCCCAAGCCATCCCCTACTATTTTTTTAATGGCTGAGTAGTACTGTATGGTATACACACACCACATTTTACTAATCCACTCGTGTACTTTTTGTTTTTGTTTGTTTGTTTTTGAGACAGCATCTCAAGCTGTTGCCATGGGTGTCATAGCTCGCAGCAACCTACAAATCAGGCTTGAGCGATCCTCTTGCCTCAGTTTTTCTATTTTTAGTAGTGACAAGGAATCGCTTATGCTCAGGCTGGTCTCGAGCTCAGGCAATCCACCTGCCTCGGCCTCCCAGAGTATGAGGATGACATGTGTGAGCCACCTGGCCATCCTCTCATGTATTGATGGCACTTGGGTTGATTCCACATCTTTGCTGTTGCGAATTGTTTTGCTGCAATAAACATTCAAGTGCTACAGCTCAACTCATGTACTAAAGAAAAAACCCACACACACAAATTCAAGAGCACATGTCTTCCTGACAAAATGACTTTTTTTTTTGCAGTTTTTGGCTGGGGCCGTGTTTGAACCCACCACCTCCAGTATATGGATCTGGTGCCCTATTCCTTGAGCCACAGGCACCACCTGACAAAATGACTTTTCTTTGTGTAAATACTCAGTATTGGGACTGTAGGATCGAATGGCAGGTCTACTTGCAGTTCTGTGAGGTCTCTCCATGCAGCTTTCTATAGAGGTTACACTAGTTTGCAATCCCATCAATAGTGTGTAAGAGTTCCTTTCTCTCCGCATCAACACCAGCATCTGCAGTTTCGGGATTTTTTTTTTTTTTTTAATAAAAGTCATTGGTACAGAGGCAAGATGGTCGACTGGAGCCAGCTTTCCAGAGAGGATCCCATCCAAAAGGAGAGTTAAAGGACAGAGGTTTAGCAAGTAAGCTGATGGTTTGGAGCTGAGCCAAGAGAGAAGGCTGAAGAACACACATCAACCCTGCTGAGGCGAGCTGCGACCCCAAGGATACAAACAAAAGGTACAAAACCCATTGCCAAGCGGATGGGAGTCCCCTCTCCCATGAGAACGGATCGCAGTATACTTTCTAAAAATAAGCGAACAGAATTCAGTATCTTCCCATTTTATCCCATGGGAGAGACCCTCTAAAAACCAGACCTCCTTCCCCTCCTAGGGTGCCATGGCACTCTCCTGCCAGGCATAAAACTGTATAAAACTGTATATATTCTCTACCTGCAATTCTAAACTCCCAGCACTCACCTCCACTCTCACCCCAATGTCTGGAAGCCTGTCCCCCATGGAGTCCAGATTCTTGGGCATTTTCTCGAGAGGTGTGGACAGAGTGTGGGCTGTTGCAGGTCTGTGCTGATTCTGTGGCACGGGGGTAAGGAGAAAATGGTGAACTGAAAGAACCATATGGGAAAAGGAGAGGCGGTGTCCCCTGGCACAGAGCAGCAGCGGGAACAAGAGGGCTCACACTCCTGGGGATATTTTAGAAGGACACTCCTTGTCTCTCTGGGCAACCAGAGAAAGCCGGGCATCTTCTCCAGTGGCAGACACTTGTGGAATAGGTCTGGGACAGCAATGCAGACCCCATGAGCAAAAGGTATGCATGAGGCGGTACCAGCCTAGGCGGAGCATGGCAGGACAGAGAATTGAAGATGTGTGCACAGAGACGGCATACTCCCAGGGCAGGGCTGAGCCAGAGGACTGTTTTAGTAAGCCTAAGAAACACCCAGCTCTCAGGGGATCATAGCTGAGACAAAGGCAGCCAGGCTGAGGCTAGAACTCCCAGCCGAGTGTGAGCTGCACCCACCCCAACACAGACTGCAGGGGAAACAGAAACACCAGCTCTGGGCAGTGGCACAGACTAGGGCTGTGTCACAGTTTCTGTGAACTCAAACAGCGCCTGGTCCACAGGGGAATACAGCCAGGACAGAATCACAAACTCTGTGCAAATATAAGTGTCAGCAACATCTATCAGGGGCGGGGCTGGAACTGAGTGAACCACCCCAGCTTCCATTAACAACCTGAGGTTGTCAGGCCTCGGCTTCCCCTGCCGATGGTGGCAGAGTGTGGAGGCCTGGCTGAGGAGACATAAAGATCTCTCTGTGGGAAGGCGGAGCAAGATAGCAGCCGAGTAACAGCTTCCTTGCGGCTGGGCACGGTGAGACTGGGGAGAGAGGACTTCAGGCATCTCTGGTAGGCGGGATCTACCCAGGAACTTCCCCTTGGGGACACAGGGAGACAGCCTGAGGCTTCTGGACACCCTGAGGAAGGCAAAAGCGGCGGAGACTGGAAAGGTCATCAAGCCACACGCAATAAAGATGGTTCCAGTCCATGAACCCCTGTATCACTCTCCCTCCCGAGAAACCCTAACTGCCCTCTTCTATCATCGCCTGATCC
>CAUYRH010018438.1:0-16550 GCA_963574655.1 Perodicticus potto
GGGAAATTGGTGGGGCCACACCTACGGTGCATCTTAGAAAGATACAGGTGAAACTTACTAAATGCAGAATACAAATGTCTTCATACAATAACTAAGAAAATGCCATGAAGGCTATGTTAAACAGTTTGATGAAAATATTTCAGATTGTATATGAAACCAGCACATTGAACCCCTTGATTGCACTAATGTATACAGCTATGATTTAATAAAAAAAAAAAAAAAAAAAAAAAAGTAGCCAGGCATTGTAGCGAGCGCCTATAGTCCCAGCTACTCGGGAGGCTGAGGCAAGAGAATCAGCTAAGCCCAAGAGCTAGAGGTTGCTGTGAACTGTGTGAGGCCACAGCACTCTCCCAAGGGCAACAAAGTGAGACTCTGTCTCTACAAAAAAAGAAAAAAAAAAGAAAAGTGAGTCCATGCTAGGAACTATGCAACTGTGTGTTCTTGTCAGAGTTCTTATTTTGTTTCTTTTTTTACATTTTCTCTCCTATTGTCATAAGAAATGTCACTACTGCTATTTAATTCTTCTCTGATACTTTGCTGCAGTTGTTTTCTGTCCAAAAATATCCAGTCTGTAGATGCAAACATGTGTTAAATTAAGTAGGTCTATAATAGTAGAAATAACTGCCTCATAATGTAATAATATTGAAATATCATATGTCAAACATCAAAATAATAATTTCAGTTAATATATTTCAATAAGAATTCTATTCAAATAAATGCTTTATAAAAGCACACTCTGTGTCATGTTACATAGAAATAAAAATAGACACCAAAAGAAAATTTTATAAAAGCAATAATAAAAGTTCCATAGTCAAAAATCTCACTTTAATTTCTTATTATCCAATTAATATCTTTATGGTCTCAGTTGATTAACCATAAACTTCAGTTTAGATAACTTATGTTTCCAGAATACTTCTTTGTGGCATTAAAGCGCTTTGAGGATTTAACCCAGTGACTTGAATAGGAAGTTAGGCAAGAACCACAGAGAAAGTATAAATGATTTCATCTGTCCAAATTATATCAATGAGAGTAGGCTTGTAAGTTTTCAATAGTTCTCATCAGTCTCTGCAGCAACAGGTCATGTCAGTACACAAAGCAGAAACACTACTAGCCTGAGTGATCTGAACCCTGTCAGAAACAGGCAGTTGGATGCCAGATGCTTCTTTTTCATACTGTTTTCCATTGAATCTAATGAGTTCATCTAACATATTTTGGGAAAAATATGAGGTTAAGTTCAGCAAATGACATGATGTCTAATGGTGACCTTATTTATCACATTCCTTCCTCAAAAAACCCTGTTTTACAGTGATTTATAAAGTGTTTCAATATGTTTTACATACTAAATTTGTAAAATTTTATTTTCCAAATTCTATAAAGGAGGAATAACATTAAAAAAGTTACTTGTTAGTAGAGCATTAAAAATCATATTAAATGTTTGCTCTTCTAATAATATTAAGCAAACTCAATCACTGTAATTTAAAATAAAATATACAAAGCTGTGTGTAACTACTTGTGCATTTTGTGTATATTAAATCTAAAATCCATATAAATGCAAAATTAATTTAGTTCAATAAGAACTAACCTTAACTTCAAAGATGAAAAGACACAATACATAAAAAGATTTTTAAAGCATTATTAAAATTCAATTATACACAAAAAAGATCGCAATACTTTGAGGAATTATTTGCAACTATTTATATATGGTCCTTTTTTGTTTGCTATCTACAATAAATGTATGAAAAGATTTCAACTTCCGGAATTCAAATGATGAATAGGTATTGTCATAAAGAGGTATAATAAACCTTGGAAATTAAGAAGTAGGTAGGTCGAGAGGGCAGTTGAGGGATAAAAATCAACCCACTGGGTACAACATATGCTGTTCTGGTGACTGGTACACTAAAAGCCGACTTCAGCATGATACGGTTCTACGTAAGAGAGAAACACTTACATACCCTAAATTTTTTGAAATGAACAACAAAGGAATTCAATATTACTACTAAAGGATATATTTGCAATAGACAAAATGGTAATAGAGAAGATACAAGAAAGAGCCAGGAAAATGTTCCACTTTGTTTTGACTCTGCTCTGTCTAGATGTGGGTCTTTTGAGTTTACCGTACCTAGGCATGCCCTGAGATCATTAGATATGCATAGCAATGATGTTTATTAAATTTGGGTTTTTTCAGGGGAGTACTTCTTCAAATATTCATTCTGCCCCTTTCTTTTTCCCTCCTCTCCTCTCGGACTCTCAGGTTATGTAGTATGTTGATTAACTTAAATTACCAAGTTTGTGAGGCTCTGTTCAGCAGGTAACTTCATTCTCTTTTTGTTCTATTCTTTAGACTAGGATACTCACTACTGATCTATCGACAAGTATACTTACTGTTTCTCCTGCCAGTTCAAATCTACTCTTGAACTTCTATCTACTAAATTTTTCATTTCAGTTATTGTGATTTTTCTCTCCAGAATTTCTATTTGGTTCTTTATTGGTATCTGCTATTTGGATGTTTTTCATTCTTTAGGAAAGGTTTTCTTTAATCATTCAAGCATATGTATAACAGCTGGTTTAAAGTGTCTGTCCATTATCTGGGCCTCCTCAGGCGATAGTTTCTATTAACTGTTCTTTTTTTCTCTGTATATTGACTATTAATTCCTATTGCTTGTCTCATAATTTTTTTTTTATTAAAAAACAGACATTACTCTACTGAGGGTAACATAATCAGACCCTGTCGAAAACAA
Source organism: Perodicticus potto (assembly GCA_963574655.1). Taxonomy (NCBI): domain Eukaryota; kingdom Metazoa; phylum Chordata; class Mammalia; order Primates; family Lorisidae; genus Perodicticus; species Perodicticus potto. Next base: position 2,739 of record CAUYRH010018438.1, read on the forward strand.
AACACAAAAAAACCAGACATTGTAAGTAATGCACTGTGACAATCCTGGAATCAGACCTCTCCCTCTCCCACAGAGATTGCTGTTCTATTTGCTTCCTGGCTTTCCTGAATTAATTCTGTAAAATCTGTGTTCTATCATCTATAGCCCACCGTAATCTAGGTTCAGTTAACCTAGTGATCAGCTAATGACTGGACAAACATTTCCTTACAATTTGTCTTAAACCAATGAATCTGCCACCCTTTGCCAGAAGCTCTGTGCGTGTTGGAGCATGCCTGAGATGCTCCCATGATTTAAAACCACTCTCTTACCCTGAACTTTCTGCTTGTGCAGGGCCTAAGATCAGCCAAAGGTGACAGGTATGTTGCTAGAATGGAAATTCAGAAAGCCCAGAATATCCATTTTAAGCTTGATCCAAATTGAAGCTAGAAATATTGTAACTTCAAAATATGTCACCAATGTTTATCAATAAACAATTCCAAAATTTCATTTTGTAGTGTTATAACAATATATAAATGGTATTTCAATGAAAGAAATTGATTCCAGATCCATAAATTTCCTATGTGTAGACTTTCTATTGCCAGAAAATAAAATGTAAGACATTCTATCAAATCCATAAAATGAAAGGTGGCAACTTTTCAAGAACGAACAAAATCAGATTATTCCTAAGGCTCAAGATACTTCGCTTATTATTATTAAATTGTGAACTTATATACCTCCAAGATTCTAACCTTTTCTTTCTTTTCTTGGTTCTTAGATCTTGTTTATCATGAAAAATAGTGCGAGTTCAAATTTTAGATGTCTGAAAAAAAAGCCAGCCCAATTCATATTTTAAAAGTGGATTCAATTTAGTTTTTACCCTGTGGAAATATACAAGGGTTTAACTTGTAGATATGACCATCAGTAACAGAAATTTTCCCCTCAGTAACCACTATACCATAGCATGCAAAATAATAGTTATGTTAACCTGCCATATAATCATGTAAGAAAAATAATAGTAATTTACCATACTAGCCTCAAAGTTTTTATTATGTCACAAAGACCACTACGATTCATTTTGCCTAAAATAGTTTTCGTAGAAAGACTTTCTTGATAAACCTCATTCACATCCTGATACAACAATACAGAATATTTTCCAGTCACCACAGCTGAGCTTTTGAAACGCCCTGCTACACAAAGCAGTCTCCAGATGTTTCATGACAATCTAATTCTTTTTGGTTTATGGGGAGACAGATTTGTTTGTCAGTAAAGGAGCTTAGGAAATAATTTCACCCCCAAATATCATCAATTTTTAACAAAAAGTACTAGCTAGTTTTATTTATTCCAGAAGTTGCTTCTATATTATTAGCTACTTATAAAATACACTGAATTAGGGTATTATCTGGAGCTCAGGGTCCTTTTCCAAACTCATTTTGGTTATTGGTAAAATTTAGTTCCTTGCTGTAAGACCACAGTTCCCCACATTCTTGCTGGCTGTCAGCAGGGAGTGTTCTTAGCTCCTACAGGGAGTTCTGAGGTCTCCCATGGTCACTTCCATCTCTGCAATAAAGGCCCTCTTAAACATCAAATCTTTTTTACAATTTCAAGTCTCTCTAACGTGCTATTCTGCAACTAGCAGAGAAAACATTCTATGTTTTTAGAACTCATGTGATTAGGTCTGGTTCACCTGGATAACACCTTTCACAAAATCTACTGTGACATAACATTACTTAATCACAGGCATAAAACCCATCGTATTTACATTCCTAAGAATTTTGCAAGGTATGCACACTGGAATATTTTGGGGCTATCACAGAATTATGCCTATTATAATCCTTTGTTTTGCAGTCACTAATTTCATGTTAATCCTATCCAGAGACATTATCAATCTGGTTAGTGAATTTTTCATATTTAATATTTCCATTTGGTTCTTTTCTCCTGTAACTTCCATTTTTCTTATTATGATCATTTTTTCCTTTAAATTAAAAAACATAATGGCTATTTTATGTTATTTGACAATTGTGCTGTGTCTACTATTTCTGAATTTGATTCTATGATTTATTTCCTTCTGCTTATGCATCACATTTTTCTGCTTCTTTGCATGTTTAGTAATTTTTTACTGGATGTTTAACATTTATGTTTTTTGGTGAGGTACTTTTTTGCAATCCTTCAAGAGTGTTGAGATTTGGTTCTGACCAGAAGTTAAATAATTTATAGATGAGCTTAATGTTTTTAAGGCAGGTTTAAAGCTGCCTTTAACGTCTAGAGTAGCCTTCATTTTAGGTGAATTTAGTTCCACAACTAAGTTATGACTCTTCTGTGATCTCTAGTAGTGCTAGCACTGTGCATATTAATAACCTAAATCATTAGGTATTCTTGATTTACAGGTGATAGAAAATGTAATGAATTACAAATATAATTTTATGCTCTCACTAGCCAGGCATAAGTATAACATATCATATGTATCTCCATGAAACCTGAGGAGTATACTTGTTTGTAAACAATTTCATCATGAATATTTATCAACTCATGAAATAAGAATACCCAAACAGGCCAGGAGATGAGGTCATTATTACCTTTGTAAAATGAGTGGGCAAAGCTCTGCTCAGGAATTAACTTGGCAAGGAATCCATGGTTCAAACTTGGATGAGAGATAGATGGTATGACCACAACTGTGGAGAAAATCATGGAATCAGATTTGAGCCAGCATGTAACACCTGCAACATGGTCCGTGACAATTCTATATTACTGCAACATGCAAACAGTACTAGCAATAAAGAATGCATCTGGGAAGGAAGGAAAGAGGTCACATGTTAAGAGAAAGGAAACAACATAATTGTTAAGTAGAATAATTTTTGCAACATATACAGAAGCATACAAATACACAACTACAGAAAATCAGAACTACAAGGTTCACAATACTATTCCTTATTCTGTACATGTAGAATGGATACAAATACATTAAAATGGAGAGAAAGAGTTAAGATGATAAAGCCTCAGTGTTTTAAATGACAAAACGGTATGAACTGGAATGGTACGGTGATATGTATTTTGAAAAGTAAAATTAAAACTGAAAGTAAACAATAATGAAATGATCTCATGTTTATGTGTTAAGAGCAAATATAACATGCAACAGCAAAATACTATAGCTAAGTCATAATCCATATCTCTACAACAGCAATAACAGGTAAATGAGGGGTGTTAAGCTTATGGAAAACAGGATGCAGAGGTTTGACCACTAATTTCTACTCACTTTTAAAATATCCATTTTATTTAAAGAGTACTGTATTTACTCAGGGGAAAAAATTTCAACTGGAAATTAATTCAGTAGTATATGAAATAACCGTTAGGTTATGAAGGTTACACAACAAACAACAGAGAAACAATCTTGATCTAAAAACCTGGCAGGAAAAGCAATGAAGAAGATGTCCCATGTTATTAAAATGTTAGTTGCCAGAAAATGTGTTGATGGTGTCCAAGCAGAGAAGGCAAAAACAATAATGCAAAACCACCTGCAACATGAGCGTCTTATGCAAATAAGAAAGGCAACGCGGCCCAAGATGCTTCATTGTTATCTGTGACGTTTATTTTCCACAAGTCCTCAGTTTTAGTCTTAGCCACTTTGGTATAAAATTTAGAACATATGTTCGCTTATTGTACACAGCAAAAAAGAGAGAAAAATGTTATTTTTGAGTTTGGCTATAAAGATTTATATTTTGGCTTATTCTTGGTATTGAACAACTCTGTAATCTTTTTATTTCCATGTTTATAAAAAGTAGAAAAGTGATATATTTAATAATACAGAGGATGCAAAAACTGTAGACACATTTTAAGAAAGGAAAAATCTGTGTTAACATCATAACATTCAATATATACTAAAAACAAGAGATGAGTACAAATTAATTGAGCACCTTTTGACACTGCAGAAGTCAAACACGATTGAGTATCACAAATTGAAAACAGATTTCTCCTTTCTTAAAATGTGTCTACATTTTCTGGCTCCCCCTGTATATGAGTTACTTGCATATTAAATAATGGCATAAATTATTTTTATCAATAAATGAGAAACATAGAAGCAAAGCTGCACTGATAAAATGAGAATATAACAAAATTATAGAAATATTATTCAGACATTTTTGTGGAATTAAATAATATTAGCTTTTATATACCAACCATTCATAAGTATCTGAGGTGGTTATGAAGAGGTCCAGTAAAAATCTAGATGTAAAAGTGAAAAAGGAAATAAATGATGGTGAAAATTCAAATAATTAAAAATAATGAAGTACCTGTACTTGTTGGCGAATTTATTTCTTGTCTGATGTTTCTACCTGGTTGGCTTCCAGTCCTTACGGTTTCTCTCTGGGGTTCTAATATGTCACGATACTTGGAAACCATCAGAACAGAAATGAAGTAAACAACAGCCAGAGCCAAGAACTGTGCCTGTTTGCTATCATCCTGTGTAAAATAAAAAGGCAGTTTTAACAGTCAAAAATATAAAAATTTTAAAGTATAAGTTCTTAACATTCAAGAAACTACTCCTATTTTACTTTCATTAAGCAGGCAAATATAATATTTAATTTTTATTAAAACCTGCTAAGTATATGACATTATTTAATATTATTATTATTTAAGCATAAATACAAAACTTCAGAAATATATAATCTGAACCATAGGTTGAGTTATCATTTCAAAAAACAGCGTATTATAATACTGTTAAATATGCCACAATATCTTATTCTTTATCCTCTTTACCGTTATCATCCAACCTGCATAATAACATATTAATATTGTATGTCTTTATAAACTAGGCAGATGACACGAAATTAATGTCCTAGATAAAAAAAAAAAGAAAAAACAAAAGTCTTAAATATTGTAACAGACCAAAATTAATAAAATTACAACTGAAAAACATAAAATTCTAATATAAGCTAAGCAAGAGTCCATATGGGTATAAAATGAAGAAGATAGAAACAATGAAGAATCATAAAATATGAATATATACAAGATCAAGATGAGCTAGAAGTATGATATGGTAGCAGAAGGAAAAGCTCATTTGATATTTAATTGCATTAACCGATACAAAGAAGTTAACAGTCCACTCTTCCCGCATTGGAAGACTGACCTCTAAAACACTATTAATGTTTCTGTCTCCTTATTTCAGAACTTAAAGATAAAATGGAGTTTTTCCAGGGGAGAACAGCAAAGTTTTCCCAGATTTGAAATTAATTGGCCAAATCAGGATAAGATGATAATTTTAAAAAGCCTACTACAGGCGGGTAGAGAGATAATAAGGGTAAGTATGCTCTCCAAAAATAAACCAACCTGCATTAAAATCTCTAATTCAAAAAACCTAGATAACCATCATTTAGGGAAATAATGGTAAGAAATCCATTTATACGATCTCTAACACCACTTCAAATTAGAGTATTTCTAAGGAATCAAATGTAAATGCTCACAAAGCCTTTTCTATAAGCTAGGTTAAACTAATACTTCCAATCTGAAACTGAAAGGTCCAAAGATAACATGTAAAAATGTAGTAAGACATAAGGAAACAAAGATGAGAACAATCTAGTAACTCCATTAATAAGTGATTTATATTTATTACTTCATTTAAGCATAATGCAAAAATAGGATTCAAAATTTATGTGCATTTGTGAGAAAGAAATTAAACAAGAAATCTTTACTTATGATTTAATATTATGAAACAGAATAAGTACAGTTAATAGGTAAAATGACCAGAGTAGATAAAATTTGTTCTGAAATACCATTATTTTAGTATTTCGTAATTGTGGGTGACAGCTTTTGTAGAGCTGGTTTCTTAGAGTTTAAACACAGTGTTTAAAATGCATATTCCTTATATCAAAATGCTGATGGGATAAACATGTAGAAAAGGGACAAAATCAAATACTTAAGCAGTTATTAGAAAGGAAAATGAACTATACTCAGACTAACAAAAGATATTTACCAAGAATCAATTCACAGACACCTTAAGCTGTAATGAGCCATAACATCCCACAATACTTCTATTGCTACCAGTGGAGACTCAGGACCAGGCAATTACAAGGCACTCAACACATATTTGTGAAATGAATTAATAAACGTATGAATAGCAACTGAAAAGTTTCAGAGCCATAAACACTGTGAACCTTGTCTTCACCAACCTAAAATCTCCTTAAGTCAAATCTTCAAGCCAATTGCGCTTTTTATTCCCATTTCAGGCTTTGAAAATGAAGCCCAATATACCTAGAAGCTAAACATCCAGAGAATGATTACATTTTTAAGCAAATTAATTCACTTGCTTAGGTATTTTATTATTAAGAAGACAGGAGCTCTATTATGTCTCTCTCCTCTGTTTAAAAATGAAGTCTCTCCACTACTCAATCTCAAATAAGTAATGTTATTAGTCATTTTGAAATCCTTTAGAGAATAGGATGATGGAAAACCTCCCAATATTTAAATATTAAAATTTACCTCCGTTTTACCTCATTTTAAATACAAGTGACCTAGTATAATCAAGATTCTGAGGGGAAAAGGAGAAGCATAATGAATTCACCTTCAAATTTTGGCTTACTGAAAACATTAAAAACAAAGTAGTTCTCTTGAGGAGATATTTTTCTTACCACACAGCAAATTTTGCCACACAACTATTTTACCTGGATCTAGACAATTCATATGAATTTAAACCAGTAATGTCTTCATTATAGAAAATAAATGAGAGCAAGAGGAATACTTTTTTCTTTGATGTTTTATAAAATTTTCCTCCTGCCACATAGCTAGAGGGCACTTTCCTTCCGTCATTGCTAAGAAAACTACAGAACTCCTCGAAAACCATGAAAATCCTTAATCTCTAAATTTATATGTGTGCCATACAGATGAGTAAGGTGTCTTACAAAGAATACTATGTACATAAAAAGCAAAATACTGAGAAAGACCAAAAAAAAAAAAAAAAAAAAGAACCTTCCTTAACCTTCCTTACATCTTGGGAATGTGGGCCACTTTGGCAAGGTGAATTACTTTTTTGTGGGTTTGCTAAGATTTTATTGGGAATTTTTGCATCTATATTCATAAGGGATATTGGTCTCTACTTTTATTTTTTAGTTGTAAAATTGCATCCTTTCTTAGCTTTGGTATCAAGGTAATACTGGTTTCACCACACAGATGCAAAAACAAAGACCAATTGGTGCAGAAAAAGTACTGGACAAAATTTAGCACCATATAATGATGAGAACACCTACAGCAAACCTATAGCCAACATCATATTGAATGGGAAAAATTTTAAAGCATTCCTGCTTAGAAGCGGAACCAGGTAAGGTTGCCCACTTTGACCACTTTCATTCAGCATAGTGCTAGAAGTCCTCACCAGAGCAACTGGACAAGAGAAGGAAATCAAAGGGGTCCAAATGAGGAGGGAAGAAGACAAACTATCGCTCTTCGCTGACAATTATGATCTTATACCTAGAAAACCTCAATGATTCAACCACAGACACCTGGAATTGATAAATAAATTTATCTAAGGTTCAGGTTTCAACATCAATGATACAAATCAGTATCTTTCATATATGTCAACAACAGTCAAGCTGAGAATCAAATCATAGCCTCAATACCTTTCACAGTAGCAACAAAGAAAATAAAATAACTAGGAATATATTTAGCCAAGGAGGGGAAAGACCTCTACAGGGAGAACTATGAAACACTGAGGAAAGAAATCACACAGGTTATAAACAGATGGAAAAACATACCATGCTCATGGACTGGCAGAATCAACACTGTTAAAATGGCTATACTACCCATACACTATGCATTTGCAATACCCATTAAAATTCCAAAGTCATTTTTCACAGATCTAAAAAAAACAGATCTATGTTTCATATGGAATCAGAAATGACACTGAAAAGCCAACACAACTTTATGAAAAAAAACAACAAATTGGGAGCCATCACTTTACCAGAATTTAAGCTATAGCTACAATGTTGTAGAAACCGAAACAGCATGGCGCTGGCACAAAAACAGAGACACAGACCCTATGGATCAGTACTGAGAACCCACAGATGAAACCGGCCTCATTCTTCCATCTGATCTTTGATAAAGTAGACAAGGGCACACATGGGGAAAGAATCCCTATTTAATAAACGGTGTTAGGAAAACCAGATAACCAGATGTAAAAGATTGAAGCGGTATCCACACCTCCTACCACTACAAAAATTAATAAGGCCGGAAATTATAAGAATTCTAGAAGAAAGTGCTGGAAAAACTCTTATACATAATAGGCCTAGGGAAAGAATTTATGAAGAAGACCCCAATGACAATCACAGCAACTACAAAAATAAACAAATGGGACCTCATCAAATGAAAAAGTTTCTGCACAGCCAAGGACACAGAGTAAAACAGACAAACTATAGAATGGAGAAAAATATTTGTATGCTGTATATCTGATAAAGGAGTGATAAGTGAAACCTACAAAGAACTCAAATTAGCAGGACAAAAATCAAACAAAACCCATTAAAAATTGGGCAAAGACATGGACAGAAACTTTTTAAAGAAGATAGTCTAAAGGTCAACAAATACACAAAAAAATGCTCAACATCTCTAATCTTCAGGGAAATACAAATCAAAACCACAATGAGGTATCACCTAACTCCAGAGACAACGGCTCATATCAAAAAGTCCCAAAGCAACAGGTACCGGCTGTGGAGAGTAGAGAGAAGAAAACACTCATTGGTGGGAAAGCAAACAAGTACAGCTTCGATGGACAGTAGTGTGGAGGTATCTCAAAGAACTAATAGGAGACCTACCTTTCAACCTACTGGCAATTCCACTACTAGGCATTTACCTCAAGTAAAACAAAGACGTTTTACCAAAAAGACACTTGCGCTTGAGTGTTTATAACAGTACAATTTACAAATGCAAAGATAAGGAAACAACCCAAGTGTTCACTGATGCATGAGTAGAATATAGAATGTGGTAAATACACCCCATGGAATACTACTCAGACATAAAGAAATGGCGATCTAGTATCTTTTGTAATAACTAGATGGTAATGGAGACCATTCTTCTAAGTATCATGAGAATGGAAACACAAACAACACATGAACTCAATACTAATTTGAATAGTTGATTCACACTGAAGTACACACAAGGAAGTAAAACTCAGTGGAAATCAAGCGGGGGGGAAGTGGAACAAGGGCTGGGAAATTCATATCTCATGGGTCCCACGAACATATTCTGCTTGAGGGGCATACTTATAACATCAACTGAAAATGTACAAATGCAAATTGTGTATAGTACTCTAAATCAAAAGGAAACTTTCAAAACTAAAAAAATTATTTGAAGGAGTTTTTGACCCCAAGCTTGTAGTCTATTACTTAGATATACAGAATATAAAAATATATTTTATTTCTATGATATGTATTTTACTCATCTAGTATATACATGTATGTAGATTTCTTAAAAATCCAAGTTTGGATCTCATTTGTTTTAGTAATTAAGACAACTAAAAATGACTATTGGCTCATAAAACTTTCAAAATGAAATAGCATTCTTAGCATAATATCTACAATTGACTATAAAATACTATCAATTGCTGAAAACATTCGAAATGTAATAGATTATTTAAATGTGGGAAAAAAGTATCTCGGAATCCATGAAATACAGTACTAAAAAAGAAAACTTTGGAAAGATCTGGTCGGGATTCTGCCTCTACCTTATAACTGCTATGTGGTCTAACTTAGATTCAGTGTGGAATATTCAGTATAAACTCAATGAACACAAGGTATATCACCAGGATGATGTCTGAAAGTTACAGTCAATCAACACTTAATTCAATTCTCATCCTACAGCAACGAATGTCAGTATCGCTGCTAAATAAATTTCTATTTCCATATGGTTAAACTGCTAGCACTATTACCAATAATGGTATCTTTTCCAACTCCAGCTTAGAGTCCAGATTATGTATAATTCTTACATCATGGTTTTTGTACTATTAAGGTATTCTCCCTCTCTTTTTGAAAGTACCTTTATAATTTATTAATTATTAAATAATGTAGGCTTATTATAGAAAAACTTAAAAGTACAGATAAGTGTAAAATGATAAAGAAAAAACTAGTATCTGTTTACCCAGAGCTAATCGTTGAAATGTTGATATATTTTTTCCAGTCTTTTTATTTCCATAAAGATATACAAGTACAGGTATATACATTTAGCATACATACATAATGTTTGTGTAATATTATGTACGGACTGCTGCTTTCCCATAAAGTTTATCAGGAACATTTTCCCTGTCACCAAATTGCCCTCAAAACTTTGATCTTAATGACCACATAGTTTTCTCCTGAATGAATATGCCAAGATTTTTTGAGTCTAAGCTCCACTAATGTACATTTTTAATGTTGCAAATTTCCATGTAGGTATCTCTCAATGAACACATTAAGTTAAATAACTTCTAAGTAGAACCACTGAGTCACAGGGTGTCACTGCCTGTGAGTTTTAATACACACTGATAAAGAGCTGGTCAAAAACCTATCTAAACTCACATACAAGTGACAGACCATGCTTCACTGTACCCTGGGAGTGCTAGACATTAACACCAAAAAATTTTAGTTTATTTAATAGTGAAAAAATCTTACTTTTGTTTCAATCTGCATTCTGTTGACTACTACTGCTGCTGACTTTTTATAATATTTGTGCATTTTATATCCATTGCCTATTTTTCTGTTATTTTGTAATTTTCCTAGTGTTTTGTATGAACTCATATATAGAGTGTCTATAAAGTTCATTGCAATTTTCAATTTAAAACAGACAACTAGTTTAAATCACACATGAACTTTATGGACACTCTGTATATTAAACAGAGTACAAGTTTTTCTTGCACAGGCATACTGCACACTCCCTGGGTGAGGGACCCACCATGACACAATTAATCTTCTGTATTCCTACCGTGTGGCATTATTCCATATGACTTAATACACTTCACTACTTTGTAAAGTAAAAAGCACTCCATCCAATTTATTGCTTAATATAATTTTTTATATTGTTGGGGATTCATTGAGGGTACAAGATGTGTCACACACTGAGACCCCACCCCCTCCCTCTTTCCTCTCTCCCCTCTTCCTTTCCCCCACACCTCTCCCTCCTTCTCTTTCTCTGTTCTTCCCCTTCCCCACCCTTCACCCTGTCATTAATTGCCATTAATTATCCTCATATCAAAATTGAATATATAGGATTCATGCTTCTCCATTCTTGTGATGCTTTACTAAGAATAATGGGTTCCACTTCCATCCAGGTTAATACAAATGCTATAAAGTTCCCATTGTTTTTTAATGGCTGAATAGTATTCCATGGTGTACATATACCACAGCTTGTTAATCCATTCCTGGGTTGGTGGGCATTTAGGCTATTTGCACATTTTGGGGATTGTAAATTGAGCTGCGATAAGCAAGAGTCCTTATGATAAAAGGATTTTTTTCCTTCTGGATAGATGCCCAGTAATGGGACTGCAGGATCAAACGGGAGGCCTAGTTTGAGTTCTCTGAGGTTTCTCCATACTTCCTTCCAAAAAGGTTGTATTAGTTTGCAGTCCCACCAGCATAGTGTAAAAGTGTTCCTTTCTCTCCACATCTGTGCCAGCATGTGCATGTTTGAGATTTTGTGATGTGGGATATTCTCGCTGGGGTTAGATGGTATGTCAGGGTGGTTTTGATTTGCATTTCTCCAATAATTAAGGATGATGAGCATTTTTACATATGTTTGCTAGCCATTCCGCTGTCTTTTTGAGAGAAGGTTCTGTTTGTTTATCTCTCTTCCCCAGTGATATATGGGATTGTTGGCTTTTTTGTATGGATTAATTTGAGTTCTCTATATATCCTAGTTACTAAGCTTTTGTCTGATTCAAAATATGCAAATATCCTTTCCCATTGTGTAGGTTGTTGTCTCCTTAGCTGTATAGAAGCTTTTCAGTTTAATTAAGTCACATTTGTTTATTTTGATTATTATTGCAATTGCCATGGCAGTCTTCTTCATAACGTCTTTCCCCAGGCCGGTATCTTCTAGTGTTTTTCCTATGCTTTCCTTGAGGATTTTTATTGTTTCATGCCTTAAATTTATGTTCTTTATCCATCTTGAATCAATTTTTGTGAGCAGGGAGAGGTGCTGGTCCAGTTTCAGTTTTTTGCATGTGGATATCCAGTTCTCCCAGGACCAATTATTGAATAGGGAGTCTTTCCCCCAAGGTATGCTCTTGATTGGTTTATGGAAGATTAGGTGGTTGTAAACTGTTAGTTCCATTACCTGGTTTTCTATTTGATTCCAAATATCTATGTCTCTATTTTTGTGCCAGCACCATGCTTTCTTAACCACTATGGCCTTGTAGTACAGCCTGAAACCTGGTATGCTGATGCCCCCGGCTTTATTTTTATTGCTAAGAATTGTCTTAGCTATACGCTTTTTTTCCTGGTTCCATACAAAATGCAGAATCCTTTTTTCCAAGTCTTGAAAATATGATGTTGGTATTTTAATAGGAATGGCCTTGAATCAGTAGATTGCTTTGGGACGTAAAGACATTTTAACAATGTTGATTCTTCCCAGTCATGAGCATCGTATGTTCTTCCATTTGTTAATATCCTCTGCTATTTTCATTCTTAGGGTTTCATAATTTTCTTTAAAGAGGTCCTTCACCTCCTTTGTTAGGTATATTCCTAGGCATTTCATTTTCTTTGAGACTATGGTGAAGGGAGTTGTGTCCCTAATTAGCCTCTCATCTTGGCTGTTATTGGCGTATGCAAAGGCTATTGATTTGTGGACATTGATTTTTATATCCTGAGACATTAATGTATTTTCTGATGACTTCCAGGAGTCTTATGGTTGAGTCTTTGGAGTTCTGTAAGTATAAGATGATATCATTAGCAAAGAGGGAGTTTGACCTCTTCTGCTCCTATTTGGATGCACTTTATTTCTTTGTCTTGCCTAATTGTATTGGCTAGAACTTCCAGCACTATGTTGAATAGTAATGGCAACAGAGGACAACCTTGTAGGGTTCCAGTTCTAAGTGGAAAAGCTTTCAGTTTAACTCTATTCAGTAAGATATTAGCTGTGGGTTTGTCATAGATAGCTTCAATCAGTTTAAGAAATGTGCCAACTATGCCTATACTCTTCAGAGTTCGAATTAGAAAAGGAAGCTGGACTTTATCAAATGCTTTTCTGCATCTAATGAGAGGGTCATATGGTTTTCATTTTTGCTTCTGTTGAGATGGTGAATAACGTTTATGGACTTTCATATGTTAAGCCAGCCTTGCATCCCTGGGATGAAACCTACTTGATCATGATGTAGATTTTCTTGATGATAAGCTGCAATCTATTGGCTAGGATTTTGTTGAGAATTTGTGCATCCATATTCATTAGTGAAATTGGTCTGACATTCTCCTTTTTAGCTGGGTCTTTTACTGGTTTGGGTATCAGGGTGATGTTTGCTTCGTAGAATGTGTTGGGGCTCAATTTTTGGGAATAATTTCTGCAGTATGGGAATAAGCTCTTCTTTGAAGGTTTGATAGAATTCTGGTGTGAAGCTGTCCGGACCAGGGCATTTTTTTTGTTGGGAGTTTTTTGTTTTGTTTTTTTTATCTCAGTGCTTGAAATTGGCCTGTTCAGGAAATCTATTTCTTTTGGGTTAAATCTAGGGAGAGGGTTTGATTCATTGATTCAAATATTTTTTTTTTAATTATTTTTTATTGAGTCATAACTGTGTACAATGATTCAGGCTTGGAGTACAGTGTGCGGGCTTCCCATACAATCGGAGATATTTTTATCCACCTGATTAATGTAACATTCATGATATTTTCTCATTTA
>CAUYRH010018446.1:0-19967 GCA_963574655.1 Perodicticus potto
TTATTTTGTTTATTATTTTTCTTTGAGACAGAGCCTCAAGCTGTCACCCTGGATAGAGTGCCGTGACATCACAGCTCACAGCAACCTCCAATTCCTGGGCTCAAGCGAGTCTCCTGCCTCTGCCTCCCAAGTAGCTGGGACCACAGGCGCCTGCCACAATGCCGGGCCATTTTTTGGTTGCAGCCGTCATTGTTGTTTGGCGGGCCCAGGCTGGATTCGACCCGCCAGCGCAGGTGTACGTGGCTGGCGCCTTAGCCCATTGAGCCACAGGCGCCGAGCCAGAAAAAAATGTTTTTAGATAGGTAGATGGACAGGTTGATGGATCTGGACAGAGAACAGCAAAATTTAAAGCAAATGGAGCAAAGCGTAATGGGTGAATCAGGGAAAGGGTTTACATGTATTCCTGGATATTCCTCGTACTAGTCTTACTTTTCTGTATTTGAAAGTATTTCTAAATAAAAGACTTTTTTTTTTTTTCCAGTAATGAAGCACAGTAGTTGAGACTTCTGTTTATTTGATCCATCTGAAAGAGTTTATTTTCTTTAGTAAATACCTAACTTACAATCAGACAGGAGCTTAGTCTCTTGGGAAGGTGAGATGTTTTGTGCATAAAAATAGCAATACAGAGGTGTTTGATATGATAATATTTTACTGCGTTTTCATTTTTAGTATTTATTATTAATGAAATGCAATTGTCTTTGAAGCCTGCTGAGTGTTTAATAATAAAATTGTGCATCATTCATTTTCAAATGTCTGTCCCCCATATGTGTTAGGAACACAAATTCAATATGCACTTCAAATCATTTTCTAAAGGGAGAACTACAAATGGATTTAACTATCTGATGCTCTTTAAATGCATGTTTATATACACAATTGCTAGACTGACATGGCAGTTTATGACTTTGTGTGTTATATACAAACTGTCCGTTCATTGAGCTTCTGGCTACACGGTCTTAGGTATCTACTTAAGTGCTCATAGTATAGCATGGTTTAGGAACATGTCTCTTTTATTCTATAGTTGAACTTATTCACTATAAAATACTGATTACATTCTTCTCTGTGATCCCAAGGTCCTTAATGTATATTGAAATCAACTAGTTCCCCATCCATGATGGTGGTACCCCACAAATTGGCCTTGATCCAAAATGGTTACTGCATCGAATGGTTCTCCCCAACTTTTCCATTAACTGTGAATGTTCAATGCAACTTCTGTCCATGGCTGGTTTGGAATGAAGTAGTGAGACAAGCTTTAATCCTCAAGAAAAGCAATACAACAAAATAGACAGCCATGTCCCCAAACTCTTTCCCCTCAGGGGTCTTTCTCCTCTCTTCCTTCCCCCTTTCTCCCTTATTCCCTTATTCCAGTCCTTCCCCCTTCTTAGCTCTGCTTTTCCAAGATCCTCTCTGTTTTAGCTATGAGTGAGCTGCAAACAGGTGCTTCTCTAATCACGGGGTCTTACTCTGGGATCAGTGACAGAATAAATGAAAGATGTGCTTCCATGATGAACAAGTATTCAAACTGTGGTAAGGAAGGAAGGACGTGGGGAAACCTACTTTTAAGTCTTCCCCTGGCCTTTGGGGAAATTATACGCAGAGCTACTTTCAGTGCTGTTAATGAACGGGCACAGTCTGCATCCCTTCTTTACCACTTAGTAGCTATGTGATCATTATAAGCCAACCTCAGCAAATCACAGACTCTTCATCTGTTACATGGGGATGATGACAGTACCAATGCAGAGGACTCCTGGGGAGTGGGAAATGCTGCCTCGCATGCTCTTCATATTGTCAGTTTAGGCAGTAATGTTATTTCTTTGACTTGACTTTTTTGGGGGCTCACCTCTTTAACTCTTGGATAGACTTTCTAAATCTCATTGGGGGTAGTGAGCAGGATGGACAAAATTTGTGTGAATGAGCTGCCAGACAAGTGAGGAAAATTCCTCTACATTTATCTCTCTAGTCCTGAAGAAGGTTTGAATGGCCAGTGTCTCATTAAATGGCTTTTCTAGAATCATATACAAGCTATTTAAGTGAATAAAATCATCTTTTGACTTGTATTAACCAGATCTTGGGTTGGTAAAAGCCAGAATTATTTTTGTGACTTGAATTTTTTTTTCTGAATTAGAGATGAAAATATCCTTCTCAGATCTTTCCTGTTGGCAGAGTTCCAGCCATAACACATGACCATTGCCACAGTGACTGTGATAGGACTTCTGGAAACACTGTCAAGATGGGGACGAGCTGTAATAGTATTCTCAGTGCTTATGATCCCTCCTCCCCATTTTCCAAGAATGTCATGTGCTGCAAATGTTAAGGGACTCAAAAAATGTTTGCTTGGGATGAACAAAATCAAGAACTGTGAATCTCAGCCAGCCGATTATATATGGTGTATTGACACACAAGAGGATGCTTAGAAAGGGGAAAATGTAATTTAGGCTTTCTGAACTCTGCTTTAAAGAGGAGGGTTTTGGTGTTTTTCTTATAATTTTCTGCAGTACATCTGGGAAACGCTTGTTGTAAGTATGAATGACTTTGTAGATCTTCTCAGAACTGCATTTCCATTTCCCATGTCCCCGGACTGCTAATGATAGGCAATGTTTCTGGCTGAATGCCAGCTTTGAAAAATCACTTCTTCTTATATTAAGCCTTTTCTGTCCTTCTAGCCTTGCCTCATCCACTTTTCTTGCATCTGAAAATTTTAACTTCCTTTCATAAGTTGCAGTGTTATCCTTTGAACAAATAAATCTCAAATCTCAAACAGTTGTGGCCTACTTCCCTATAGATATACAAATATAAATAAATACACATCTATGTATGTCTTCATCTCCCCATCCTGTTTTTTGTGTTAGTAAAAAACATGAATTTGAAAGTGATTTGAACAAAAATCATTTTCTTGAATTTATTGACCTAGATACAATTTAACTGAGCATTATCTGATTAAGAAATACACATTCTTGTTTGCAAGTAAGAGAAAATATATCTATCAGGAGCTTGAAAAAATTGAGGTTTATTTGCCTTTTACAAAAGAAAGCTGAAGCAAACACTCCAGAGGTGAATCACTGCTCAAAAGTTTCAGACACCCATAGCCTCTTGGTCTCAAAATAGCTGCAGAACCTCCAGCGTTATGTCCTAATGACATCATTATCCTACATTCTTCCCATGTTAACTGCTTTGTGAAAGCCAAAGTGGAAGGGGAAAAAAAGCAAATATGCATGCCAGCTGAGTTTATTACCTTGATTAGAAAAGACTTTTTTAAACTTAAGAATACCTACTGAGAATTAGGTGTTTGTTTGTATTAATGGTGGGGTGGATGAGTAATAAACAGGGAAAAAGCCTTTAGGGATCAAATTCCATTCATGTGTCAGGTTACTGAATTCAGATTTCATAAATTCAGAGCAAAAGTATAGCAAAGGTTTTGTAAATTAAGATGCAGAAATGTTGCATCAAGTGGAATATTTAGCTAGAGCAGAAATTAAACTTTTTATATGTCTATATTTAATCTTTTTCTGGGGAGAAAACCTTGATAAATCTACTAAGGGAATTAAATATTGCATATATTTCATCCTAAGACAAAGCATTGAATTCAACCCAAGTACTGTTTATGGGCTGACTACTGAGTTCAAAAGCGCCATGCTGATTCCACAGGGCTTATGACACACGCTCCCAGATGGCTGAACCTTGATGACATTATGCTAAGTGAACTAGGCCAAACACAGAAAGGATGGGCATTGTATAAATTCAGTTACATGAGGTACTTGGAGTAATCAAATTCATAGAGAGAGAAAAATAGAAGAGTGGTTAGGGTGCCAGCCACATACATTGGGGTTGGTGGTTCAAACCCAGCCCGGGACCCACTAAACAATAATGACAACTACAAAGAAAAAAAAATAGCTGAGCATTGTGGCGGGTACCTATTGTCCCAGTTATTTGGGAGGCGGAGACAAGAGAATTACTTAAGCCCAAGTGTTGAGTTTGCTGTGAGCTGTGACATCACAGCACTCTACTGAGGGTGACGTAGTCTCAAAAAAAAAAAAAACATAAATAAAGTAGAAGAGTGGTTTCCACATCCAGAAGGACTGGAGAATGAAAATTTACTGTATTGATTAGTGGTACAGAGTTTCAGTTGAAGAGGGTGAACAGTTCTAAGGAAGGATGGTGGTAAAGATTGCGCAACAATGTAAATGTACTCACTGCCCCTGAATTGTAACCTGAAAGTTGCTAGTATGGTAAAATTTAGGTTATGTATATTCTACCACAATTTAAAAGGAAAAAAGCAAACAAACAGAACAAAAGTAAAGTTACTGTCATCAAGTAACTTACAATTAGCAAGGGGGACTAGTCCACTGCTTACTTTTAAACCAGATGGAACATAATAAATGGTTGAAAATGAGGGAAAGGATCCTGTTTGGTTAGCCAAACAAGAGAACTATTCTCCATTCATATGGTATTTTCTACTTTAAGGTAAGTCTTGACAGATGTTTTCCAGAGTTATGGGTGAAATGGTAGAGGCCATGGTGAAGGCTATGACATCTCTGAGGGAGAATAAGCAGACGCCATGCCTGGAGCATGGACCCTGGATTATAGATAGGAGAGGTGTAGACTGGAAAGCTCAGTTTGGAGAATAAGTGGATACTGAGGTCAAAACAATATATACAATTCATTGCATAGTTGGAAGCCACTGAAAGTGTTTGAGTAAGATTTTGATACATCAATATTTCTCTGAACTCAACTAGGGAAGCAGTGATGAAAAACAAGTGAGAGAAGGAGAGAAAGGTACAATTGCAGCTCTTGATCGTAGCTGCTGGTATGATAGGTGCCAAGACGTTATAAAACCCAGTAGTGAGCTAGGCTAGAGTCCAGTTAACTGAAATGTTTTCATTCCCCCGCCCAAATAGCCCACCTTCATATTAAATTATTAAAAATTTTATGTTTTATAATTTAACATTGGCAAAAGATATATTTTAGTAAGATATCAACACATCTTTGATACAGGGAAGTTATAAACTATTATGTTCACCATTGCAAAAGCAACATGAAATATAACTAGGGCCCCCTGCATTAATCAAGTTTGCATTTTCAGGCTAATATTTTTCCAAAGGGTGGAGAGTTTCAAGCAATATACTTTTTCATTAGGGGAGCTATTTAATGCCCGCATTGGTACTGAGCTACAGCAAGGAATATTGCTTCTGCCTACTACTGCTTACTAAAACCTAGCGCATGTTTTAAGAAGAAAAGATGTAGCAAGACTATGTTTTTTATCTAAACAGCGATAATCATTTTTATGTCACAAAGAGCACAGATGTGTAGAACAGCAGGTGGCAACTTCTGTATGAAGATTAGGTGCAGGAATCCGCCTTCCTTTCAAATACTGCTTCTAAGTAAACCCAACTGGAATTAATTTTCTTTAAACTTGTGAAACAGAGACATTCCCTTTACAGCAAAACTTGAGTGCTAAGGTTTTATCGTCCTCAGTGTTCAGAAAGCTGCTACAATTCTCTACTATCTTGTGGTCGTGGCTACGATGGTTAATTTTTTAAAACTGGCAAAGGGGAAATTGCTTCAAATTAAAGAAGGACAGCTTTGAACAGGTTGTCCCGGAGTAAAGCATTTTAAACGTCAAGAACGTTCGTGAAGCTGCCTATACTATAATTTAGATAGCAGCACAGATACCAGGCTGGTGTTTGGTAGTTGTTGAGACTTGTGGGTGATTGCCACTTTCAGAGTTCTTTATTTTATGCTACAGCATTGACTTTTTCCACTCACAGTGATGAAAAAATCCCTCGTAATATATTGAAGACTAGGATTGCAGATATATGCCTGAAAAAGTAGTATATGCTGTGACCTTCAGATCATAGGAGCATGTGTGTAAGAAAAATTATCCTAATGAGGAAAGAATTCTGGAGTATCTTTAACCAAGAACGCGAGCTTCTAAAGCTTCTAGAAGAACCATTGTATTAAGAGTAATACACAAATAGCTCGATTGCTCATCTTTGAAATTAATCAAACTATTTTAGGAGATTGTGTCTTATTTGTTTTTGTATCCTCTGCAAAGTTTATGTTTAATATATGTTTCTTGAGTGAACAGATTAAGCAGTGATGTAGGTTTTTACAACACCAGAAACCAATAATGTCAGTAAAATTATATTGTATTTGTGAGATATGCTTTGATATCATTTTTTCTATTACTGGGTAACCCAAAAGTTGCCCATAAAGTCACTAAACTTAGGGAAAATGGGAAATTGTAGCTAAATTACATTTATTTACAAAATTCCTATTACAAAAGTTTACAAAGAGGTGGACAATACATGGAGAATATTTTGTAAAATATCCTGGGGACTTGGCAGTGAGTGAGTGTATCAATCTTCAGAGATACTTTCAAAATATCTTCCCCTTTGATTAGAAAGTATTCTTTTTTATTATGGGTGAATATGAGAGTACATATGATTAGGTTACGTCATTAAGGATTCAACTCAAAAGTCTTCTTGCTTAGATATATAATTGGTCAAAGACCTGATGATTTTGGAGACCTCTCATGTATACCCTGTCCTGACCCCAAATGTAGTATTTTTGCTGAATTTGAGCTGGTTTTAGATTTTACATTTTCCAAGGGAAGGGGCATGTGCTGTACCATGTTTGAAGTCTGTGCCACAAAACTTTACACTAGAAAATATTCAAGCTGAGTTAACAAGGAAGAATTCAGACTGAATGGGTAACATGATGAGCTAGAGTTTATCCACACAAAGTGCTTCAGCAGTTCCAAACAGTGAGAGGCAAAAAACCTCACAATGATCTTATACTATAGTCTCCTGCTATTTATAGTTTATTTACTGAACATTTAATTTATGCAAGCCCCTGTGACAATAATACAAAGTATAAGAAGATCTTTGAATATTTTAAAATAAGAGATTAAAAGGGAGAGGAGTTGAGCCTCATTGGTCATACATGAATCAGATATGACCTGTTCTCTAGCCAAGTGAAAGAGTTACATAGTTAGAAATATAAAACAAGCAAAGAAAAGGAAAACATCACTCCCCTCTTAACTTCTCTGTAGATCTTCAAGAATTGCATCTGTATGGCATATATGCCCTTCTCCCGAGGGGAAACTGCCCAGCGACACCTTAGCTGAGTTTCAGGGGAGGTCAAAAGGCAAGAAGTGCCCCTGACATAGAGTGTTTCTTAGTGTCATTTACGGGGATTGCATGGAGCAAACGGCGGAAGCCTCGCTGTCACTTTAATATGTGGTGTGGCTGAAGGAAGCCATACTGTGGAATGTCCAAACCACATCTGCCTCCGGGCAGAACTGGAATCACTTGAGTAATCAACTTCACCATCTTCCTATCACCTTGGGAAGATGAGCTGGAAAAAATCTAATCTAGGACATGTCAGAAGCACATCTCCTCTGTCAGGCTAAATCCTCTGTGGAGCTCACAGGGAAGATCAGACTTGAAGAAGCAACAGGATTTCGGAAAGGACGTTCCTGGGCTGTTGACCACTCTGGAAAGAGAATTATGAAATGGATGGAGCAGTTACCTTGCAGTGAAGGTTGGGGAAAGCAGTCATTTTTACTGCTGTCCTTTTCTGTCCTTTTCTAAAAGTATGGCAGACAGGAGATTAAAGATCTTCAATAAGGAAACAAATCCCTATTCCTTCTTCCAATCTAAGAAAATAATAAAGGCATCATATTCTTTTAAAAGTGTGCAAGTCTATCTCAAAGAAAATCCGTTCTGAATAGTGCCCAAGCTGCTTGGTGATTTCGCCCTTCTCCCACATGAAATTTCTTGGTAATATCAATCTGGACGGCTTCTCTGTTATGCTTTTAACATCTTCCTAACTGGATTATGCAACATCATCAGAGACTGAGGTCAGAGTAAAGAATATAAGAGTGGTAAAGACACTTCAATCTTCTGGGAGCCGGAGGACTAATTTCCAGTAGTGATTCTAACACTACCTGAGATAAAGATTCAGTTCTTGTTTATTCCCAATCTACACAGACTAATATAAAATCAGACATGTAAATGACTACCTTTGTCAAACTGACATAGAAATTTTTAAGTCCTAACTGTCAATTTCTGTGATAGTGATCGAACTTGGTACATCCTGGTGATAGTTTGCAAAGTGGCACATTCCATGGAGTGTACTAAGTAACACTGATACAGTTTTCTGGCTCTGCTTTTGTTTTGGGGACAGTGATTTACTCCTCTTTTCCTTGTTACAAAATGAAGTTGGAACACACTAAATGACTGCTGATATCTATGATTCTATTGTTATTATCTTGATGGGATTTTTTTCTTCTTTTTCTAGTGAGATGACATTTGTCATATGTGCAGTTTACTGTTCAAATGATGTTTGTTAGGTCCCACTTCTGTATATAAATGAATGAAGAGTGTGTTTAGCCAGGAGTTTCAGGCTCTATTTTTGCACCATTGTCACTTAATTGTAGCATTATTTTAACTGTTGGAGGCTTTATTTATTTATTTATTTATTTTTTACCAGCTACTCTGAGGGTGAACATCACTGCATCAATGCATGGGTAACTCTAGACTCTGGAGACATCCCCTTCCCCATGCCCTATTTAGTATAATGATGATGAATTGGTAAGTCATCCTTAAGGGGTAAATATTCAATCTGCCTCACTAACAGAGGTGTGAGTTTTACTTACAAAAAGGTTAGTTCTGAAGGTTGCAACACACCTGTGCATTAAACATGTTGGCTTTCTCTTCTTTCCTAATACTTCTGGTAAAAAAAATGCATACTGGAAAGTTGTTGACAAAAATGTAACTGTGAAGTTGTCAATTAAGGTCATCTTGGATAGGCATTTAACTATGGAAAGATTACAATGCTAGACTGGTCTTTCACCCTCTCCGAATTATAAAATGAATGATAGTAAAATCAGAAAATGGAAGAAAACATTTAACTAATAATCATGGATATTTTGCCTTTAGAATGTGTTTTAAAGTCTAGGATCAGAACGCAAATAGGTTTTAAAAAGTTCTTCTCAAGAGAAAGTTAGAGCTTTATGAGAAGATAAGGTGTTGCTCATGAATAAGTCATTGGGAGCCTCTTATGCTATCTCTGAGAATCCAAGATTGTCAAAACTTTCTCTGAGCAAACAGATACTACAGATAGTTAAACCACGTGTATGCTTTTCAATACTACCTTCCAAACATTGTATACAATCCTGTGTCCATGTTAAAAAGTGCACAAAAAATTTATCAGATTATGCTTTTAAAAATTCTTTATCCTTATGTACCCTAAGAAAACTTTTTTCCACTAATACTTTTGAATCCATAAAAAATTTGTCTATATATATTTAGTGTTTTGAGGAAAATCGGGGTACATTAATTTTCATAGTAAAATACCATTGACTTTTGATATAACATGTATCCATAAATGTAAATCAGGTAAGGTGGGAAGGAGAGGATGTATAATAATTATTTGAAGGAGTCTCTCTCTTTCACACACACAGATTTGCCTAAACATTTTGTTTAACTCAATCTGCAAATTGTATGGCTATTGTTCAGCAGTCTGTTTCATTTGTCAACTACAGCAGTGGGCAAAATGCAGCCTTTTCAACTTTATTTGCAATTATTCCAAAGTGTACGTTGTGACCTCAGGATTGATTTAGAAATATAATTTGTTGTTTTTGGCCATTGGGTTTGCTACTATTGGGAAAAGGTGAAGATCTTGAACAACTTTTGAACTTATACAAGAAGCGTATTAGATTAGATAGATTACAGCAGTAACATGAATGTCCCCACAACAATTCTAGTCAAACCCAGAAGTGATCTTTTCCATGCTACACATACTAATTGTTGAATTTAAAAAATGAACATAATTTCTCGACTGCCTTCCAGAGAAACGCAAATAAACACACAGACCATGTTTAACAAACCTTAAAGTCACACTGTCAGTCATTGTGATGTTTGCCTAGAGGCAAATGAAAGTAGATGTCTTTGGTCCAGTGCGGAAGGAGACGTGGTTCATTCAGCATTGTGATCTGCTCTTGATGTGTTAAACACTTGTAGCTCACAGTTATACTGTCTCTAGATTCATTCTGTGGAGCCTGACCTTAAGAAAATGTAAGAAAAGCAATTAGTTTTAAACAGTAGGGGTGCCATCAGTGGGAAAGAAACAAATTACACGGTGGGCTGATATTTTTAGTGATTTTTAAGGAGATTATTGAAAATGAAATCTGCACTGAAAGCTGTGGTTGTAATTTTTAAAATAGAAACAGAGCAATGCATTTATTTTGAACTTCTACAATTCCCTAAATGATAATCTGAGGCTCTTTCTATGTCTGGTGCGAAGGTGATCTGGCTCATTAAATCATATCACAACTTACTTGAATAATCAAGCCGAACATTTCTTACACACGATTTGCTGAGTTCTGTTCCTTCGCCTTGTTGTTCAGTATTTCAGCAAATATTTATAGTGCACATATCATGAGCCAGAACTGCGCTTGACATTAGAAACTATTGTTTACAACCTTTCTCTAGGCCCTTAACTGTATTTAAAAAGACATATGTGTGTTCATATGCTCATATATATGCTTATTGTTGAATAACTTTGTTTTATTAAACTAAATTTTTACTCTTTGTTGACTATTTTAAGTTAGAAATGGCAATGTATCATTCTAGTCTTTTGAAATGTTACTTGTTTTCATGTAAATAGTGAAGTAATAGTTAAAATGGGCAGAATTTTTAAATTTAAAAATCAAATTAGCTGTCTGTGTTATAGTCACATACCTATATCCAGGTTTTTATTGCCAAGGAAGGACTGACTTTAATTCATGTTCTTGAAACTTAGACACATGCTCATCTCCCTACAGACACAGTGTCTCCAGGCCAAGCTCTCACATGCAGAAAGCATCAACATGTTTTGTAGAACCAATGTCGATTCCAATGCAGCTCAGTAATAAACATTAAAATAAGAAGAATCCAGATGATAACAATGACTAACAATTTATTGCTCACTTGCTCTATACCAGAAATTGTTCTGAACAGTTTATATCTGCTCAATTCACTTGGTAATCATAACAGCCTGCACATGTTTTTATTACGTATCCCCAATTTGCAGACATGGAAGTTATTTAACTTCTCTGAGGTCTCACGGCTAGCAGCTGAGGAACTGTGCATGCAGAACTTGGCAGTGGATTTCAGAGTCACCATCCTTACCACTTTGCTTTGTAGCTAAACATTAAGGTTTATTTTTCTTTTTGATATACTCATTATAATATGATTACAAATATGCATAGTCAAAGAATCTTAGTACAGGCAGATACAATATGCTTATAATTTGGTTTAAATGTGCATATCCTATGATAAAGTTAATGTAATTAAATTGTAGAGTCAAAGAATCTTAGTCCAGGAAGATGTTTTCCGGGTCCAACCATTTAGCCAGCTAGTTAAGCATTTCTGTGACCTCTTCCCTGTTTCTCTTACCAGATAATTGAGTTAGTTTTGAACATAACACTTGATTCTGTGGCTTAAATGGCTCATGTCTCAATCTTAACTCTTAGCCCAGTTACAGTGTTTTCTTTTTGTAAACACAAACCCTTGTCCTGGAAGAATTGGATCCATCAATATCATGAAATTTTGCTTTTTGGAATATTTGTATGTGTAAATATTCTAACTTGAGTAATAATAAACTAATTGACATAGATAATGGTAGTAAAATTAGTTGAATAAATGTTAGTGTCTCTAAAGAATATTGTGGAATTCAGAGGAAGGCAGTTTTAATAGATGACTTTGAAAGTTGGGTAAAAAAAAGGTTTCTGTTTAATATGCCTTAGAAAGTCATATTTCTTTTGACTTAATTTTGCCTTTGATTTTTCTATTGGTAAAACCTTCAGACTTATAAATAGTTTTCGACATAATTCTTTAATACTTAATATACCTGTCATTAATTAGCTTGGTTGGTCAGAATTTGGTTCAACTAGAGAGAAGACCTTGGGCTTATATCTAAAATGAGTCTATGCAGCATGTTTTTGGGTGAAAATGCAGAATCTGGAGGCAGCCTGCTTGGACTATAAGGCCAGCTCTGGCATATACCAGCTCTGCTCTTAATCGCACTTTGCCTCAGTTTCCTTGTCTGTAAAAATCTAGAACACTGTATGGCACATCATAACCCCTATAAAAAAGATCTTTTAGGAGGGGAAAAACCTCTCAAGATCAAGAAAATTTATAACCTTATTCTTTGTCCTTAACTATTATAGGATAAATATTTGATAATGATATTTAAATTATCCTGCAAGTTTAGCAGTCTTATATGTGTAAATAGGTGCAGATCTCTGAGTTTTTAGTGTCATCACATTATGTATTTTTAGATCTTACATTTCTAATTCATGGAATAAGCTTACAGTAGCAGATCCCAGTTCTTTTGAAAAGCATCTATTCCATTACACTTAGTAATTGCTATTTTTTTCTTCAGAATATACACGATGCTGTTGAAGAATCTACATCAAAATGCTCAGCTCTGATAAGGCTGAGCTGAAAGCCCTTTTCTCAAAGAATGTTTTGTTATCTGATGAATTTATATTAGAGCATGGTTGCCGACTTAAAATCCCTGTGTTTTAAGGAGGTGAGGTTACATAATTAGTTTGCTGTTGCAATCAGAATACCAGCAACCTTTATTTTAATCCCCATTCTGAATACAATGGACTCTCAGCTGGAGGAAACTTTGAGATTATCTAGTTCAACTCGCTCATATTATAAATGAGAAAACAGCCTGAGGCCGATTAAACATCACATAGCAAATCAGTGGTCCATCAAGAATAAAAGTTACATTAAAAAAAAAAAAAAGACTATCTCAGTTATCAGTTTCTTCATAACAAGTAACAGTAGATAACCAAGTGGCTAAAATGATAATGATGTGTTTTTTGTAATGATTTTCTCTGCCTTGACTGAGCAGGCCTCTGCTCACACAGTCCCACCCAGCTGGGATCACTAGTACAGCCTCAGTCATCTCAGAGCATGGCTGCCCACCTTAGTGGGGACACCTCAGTTGGGAGGGCTCGTTTCTCTTCTACATGGCCTCTTTGTCCATATGATGCGTCATCCTCCAGGGTCTGTCCACGTGGCCTCTCTCTCTAGCAAGCTATTCTGAGGCTGCGAAGGCATATGTTTCAGCCCTTAACTCTTAACACAGACTGCCTTAAATTGAGCACAAATTATTGTCTGTAAATCCGAACTGAATAAATCAACATCAGAAGATTATGTTGTTGGGGTTATTTCCTTACAGCAGGGAGGCTGGGGTCCAAGAGAGAGAATAGCCCCACTGTGCAAATATTCCTCAATCCTCTGCTTGTATCATACTTCTGCATGTCTATTTGTCCCAGCAAATCCATAGGCAAGCTCACAGATAATGAGGGAAGGTGCTGGGCTAGAGCATGACTCATGGAAGATGCAGTTCATACGGAGCTACCACCCTGCCCACCTACCAAAGTCGCAGGTGGTTTATGTGACTAAGGTCAAGAGAGCAAGTTGTGATACGTGGCACAGTATGTGCTGCTACTCAAGCTAAGCGTTCTTTTTGTTTTCATTTCATGCTTTGCTTCAGTCCTCTAGTATATAGTACACAGTCATGGGTGTATTGTAGGGGAAAGTGAAAACTTTCCAGAATCTAATGAGCAGTGGAATGTTCCCATTGGTTTTGGCAGCCACTGTTTCTTTATCCCAGATAGTGGGATTGAGCTAGAGCCAGGCAGCTCTTAAACATTTCAACATTTAAATCTTTATCCATAAGACTAGAAAAGAGCCAAGGATTTCAATGCATATGTACTAAAAAATGAATACTTTGTGATTCACTAATGAAAAGAGCAAAACTCCAGTATTAGTCTTTGGGTGGGATGAAAATTTTTCTGACTTGAATACACACAATACTGCTGCAGCCTGTAACTGAGAAGGGAAATCAAAGGGCTGCCACAAACTGGGAGACCTTCTACCCAATGTCATCTACAGGCATGCACAGATAAACACAAACAAGAATTAGCGATGCAACTGTATGCCATAGAAGGCTTCTGTTGGCCTCTCTTGTGTTCTTGATACACACCTTTGTCACTGACAGCTAGTCTGCAAATTGCCTCAAAGCTCCATTAGGCAAGTGCAGGCAAGAGCAGCCCATCTGTTATTTCTGTGACACTTGCTCTCTTCCATCCTCATGTGGGAATATGTCCTTGAGATACCCAGATGGATAAATTTGCACCAGTGTCTGGTGCCACCAACCTTGAGGCATGTTGTTGCTTCTGCTTCTCTTCTTGACTTTTATATTTCCTATCCTCTCCCTCCAGCTTCCAAAGAATAAAGGTTTAAAACTAAAACTTATAAAGAATGGTAAAAAGTTTTTCTATTCACAATAAAAGGACACGTTGTTTTTGAAGTGTGAGAAGGTAGAGCATGATGAACCCTCTGTTTGCAAAATTATGGTATTCACTGGGTGTTTTTCAACACTGTGTGTGTGGTCTGGTGTTGACAGGAGAGAACACATAATTTCAAATTAGTTGGTGCTTGTCAGCTGTTGCTGATAAGCCATTGGGAGGTTTTGGGAAAGACCATGCATGGTGTTTTTTTCAGCAGCCTGCCTCTTAAGGACCTTTATTGGCAATGGCTTCATGATTCCTATCCTCTTTCTTCTTTTGAAAGAAAGGCAACACAACAACTGCATGTAAGCAATTGGAAAAAAAAATCAATCGAACCTTTCTTTCTTTGATAGTTTTACGAGTACACTCAGCCCCCCACCCCAAAATCCCCAGAGAAAAGTTAGAGGTGGCAACAACAGAAGTAGAAGAGCAGCCATCCCGTTGATAATTGACACCCGTTTATCATAAACAAGTTTCTTTCATCTCATCTATCAGGGCGAACAGAAAGATCTACTGATATTTCTTTCTAAATAAAGGTAAAGGTGGCGTATAAGGCATGGTATTCTCACCGCTTGGGGAAAAAGAACATTAAAGATCAGAAAATGGTTCCTAGGAACAGACAACAAATTGCAACCTAGAGCCAGAAAGAATATGTTTTCTTTAGAAAAAAACTTCGAGTCTATGGCAAACAATATATAAAGGCACGTGAAATGTCTAAGACCAAAAAAGAAATGAGGGTAATGCTTTTGATCAATTTGGCAACTAAATGGTTCATGATTTTATCAGATGAGAGCCTGTTTTCCATTTTTCAGGAAATGGTCCAAAAGACCTACTGTTGTTATTGACAGAACTTCAAACTAGTTATTATTTGCTAATAATGTTGTGTTAAAAGTCTGAGCAGAGTGTCTTGCCAGAGAGAGAGAGTGAAACTTTTATGCCCAACGGTGTTTGGACGAGCAAGATAATTATACCCTTGTCCTCAGCAGATGCTCTGTTCTTCGCTTTGGCAGTTTCCCTATGCCGTGTGCAAATAATTTTCTCTTCTAAAGTTGGTGGCTATTTGCTACCAATATATTTCTTTTCTAGCACAGAATGGATCTTTACCATCACCACTCACAAAGAGCAACTGAGCTGATTGGAGTTTTCATTGTTTCAAACACTTACACAAATCAGATGCGAAGCAGAAAAAAGCTCAGATGAATGCTGCCGTCTATCAAAATATGGAATAGTAAGAAAGTTGTCTACTAATGTAGTTGGGAAACCGCTGGCTAACAACTATTTTAACTTATATAAGTCCAGATTTAAAGATAATAAGTCCATGTTGATAGTTAAGTAAATTTGTAGTTCAGATGTGCATTTAGCCAGTTTGTATTAGAAAAGACCTTTATTTACATGCATTGCAAAATGCTTAGCAGATCATGCTGTATCTCTGTAATCGGCAAAATTCACTTCATACATGTGAGGTTTTGACAGATCGGCAATGACTGTCCTATGCTTGAAATAAACAGGCATATTATTCATAGTCAATGATAACTGTTAGCTACTGTGCTTACTTTGGGGGGTAGCCCCGGTGCTGTGGTAGTGTCTGCAATCAGGAGACTGGGAGGGGGTTTGTCAGAGAGCTGCAGAAGGAGAAGGACAGAAGCGATGTATTTCCTATGGCTCTCCTTCTTCCATGCTTACCACAGGTCCCCAGAAGCACAAAGGCAAGTGTAACCAGTCCCCAAGTTGCCATGTTTTTATAACCACATAATGCAACATACATTTTTCTAATAAAACTAAGAATATAATTGGGGCTTAGGTCTCTGAATTATCTCTCAATCTCCCACCAAGTATAATCATTGGGACTAGATTTTTATGGTGAAATTCACCTTCGAGAAAATGATTAATTATCTACTAAATATATACATGTATGTTTGTTTTTATTTTTCTTTATTTATTTTTTTGTCCTTCTGACTTCTGGCGTGCAGGAGAGTTGAGGACAGGGCATGAAACCAGCCTCACCTTTGATCCTCAGCGTGTAAATATACATCTCTATATGTGTGTGTGTGTATACATGTATATATGTGCACATACTTATATATGTATACATACACGTATATACGTATATACATGTATACATGTATTATATACACACATAGATATAAATATACACATATACACTGAGGATCAAAGGTATGGATGGTTTCATGCCCTGTCCTCAGCTCTCCTACATGCCAAAAGTCAGAAGGACTAATTATTGTACAAATATTTATCACTAGCAGTAGAGAAAATGTCCCCTAGAAGCTTAGGGAAGAATATAAGTCTACCTGTGAAAAAAGTTTCCCAGAGGTTGTGAAATTCGAGTCAGGCCTTAAGAATGAACAATTTTGACTACCAGGGAACCAAGAGGAGGACACTGGTTCAAGAGTCAGTGGATTCCTCCTTTGTAAATGCCTTTATCAGAGCATGCTCAAAGGCCACTATTAGGTTAAATGGCATTGCAAAGCATACATGGCCCTGTATAGACAATATTTCTCTTTTCTTGTTGGAGAACGATTTGCAGCTTAAACATTCAGAGAGATTTAATTTAATTTTGAAAAGAATACTAGACTATGATGTCTGTATAAATATACATACTAATAAATATTTAATAGTTCAATTATTTATACATATTATTATAGTTAGTAGTCATATTGTTATCACCTGAGATAATACCAAACATAGTAGTATGAATAATAGCATAATAGTATTGTGGGTACATCAGGATTAAATAGGGTTAGTATTCTTTACATAGTACTTAATAAGACTTGTCAGCCATTTTTCTCTTAGATTCTCATTTCTCTTTCTAGATGAGGGGAATTGAGTGTGCAAAGGCCACTCATAGACTTACTTACTGCTTAAAACACTGTATCCAGGCTGGGTGCCATGGCTCACACCTATAATCCTAGCACTCTGGGAGGATGAGGTGGGTGGATCTCCTGAGCTCAGGAGTTCAAGACCAGCCTGAGCAAGAGCAAGAACTCACCTCTACTGAAAATAGAAAAACTGGCTGGTCACTGTGGCAGGCACCTGTAGTCTTGGCAGGCTGAGGCAAGAGGATCCTTTGAGCACAGGGGTTTGAGGCTGGTGTAAATGATACCACAGCACGCTACCCAGGGTGACTGAGTGAGACTCTGTCTCAAGAACAACAAAAATCCAAGTTACAAATAACTGAGTTGATCCTGTGTAAAACTGGGAACTTCCTTCTCAGGAGAATAATGAATGTCTGCATTAGAAACACGGTCCTTTCTCTCGCTCTTTCACTTAACCTTACCCCTTACTGGCTGCTATTCATTCGTCTTTAATCACGCACACGGACACATCTATGCTTCCACTCCCTGCCTCCTTTGGCAATGTGCTTCTACATGCTTAGCAAAAACTAGGTTGGGGGTATTATTTTAAGGTTCTCTTTTATGGTTTTGGCATGAGGCACTATTGACAGGTAACCTGTGCGGATTTCTAATCCCTGATGAGCCATCCTCGAGGGTCTGTGCTTATCACTGTGCCTGGTCCCATCTGCAACGTGTTTTGTTTTGTTTTTTTGTTTGTTTGTTTTTTGTGAAGCAAAAACCAAACCAAAACAGAACTGTATTGTAATTAAGTAAAGGGGAATTACCTGGTTATCAAGTTTACAAAATATTTATTGAAAAATATATCCTTCCCATGGGACAGGCCATAGTCAAAAGACCACACACTTTTTCCACTGATGTATGTACAATGATTTTCTTTTAACTGCACTTACATTCTCTAGAGATAACCACCAAGAACTTTTTGTAAAACAAAATAAAACAACAACAAAAAAACATGAGTTAGAACCAAAAACAAAGGAACATCATTCTTCCCCAAATAACTTAATTACTCAGACATGCTTTCTGGCAAAGTCTAGTTTCTAGCATCTTCCATTTTCCTGCTATTTATCCATGGTCCAGATTACCTCATTCATTAGTTCTGACAAGGGACTGTATTTGTATCCTTGCCTGACAGATGTGTTACATGTTTCAGTCTTAAAATATTCCACTCTGAGCTCAGTGCTGCATACTTGGGAGATGATGTTAAATCAGCCTCAGCGACACACTGCTGTCATCATGCCAAATAGCTCAGGGGAAAAATGATAAGGGTATAAAGAGATCAATAAGGCAAGAAAATCTGTGCTTTCAGAAGTAAGGCAAAATATGAGAAGGACTATCAGTCAAGCACTGGTGCATAAATAAAGCAAGAATATGCCATGTTTGGGACACCCTCAACACTGTGATGAGCCACTATCCTGTGAGTAGTAAATTTCTCTTACGTTTGCCTAACTCCTTTAATATAGGTCATTCTAAAATATAGCCATAAGATTCACTGGCACATTGATCAGTCTAGCATTCCTCTTTCTTCTCTCCTAATAGAATAAAATGAGGATGTGGCTGACAAATACTGAGAAGGACAATTCCCAGGTCATTTACATGTATGTGGTCCCACTGAAGCATTCTCCCTGTGTAGGGAAGATTTGTATGACACATGCCTTTGTAACTATGCAAATGTATTTCTGCCCATTAAGATAATGTTACTAAACAGGGCCCTCCTGTCCAGTTGTATCAATTTTTAGGCAGAAAACAAGCAAACTGTAGAAGCCAACAATTTGGAAATTAAATCCTTTATTGATTAATAGGTACAGACATGCACCAGGAAGCAAGAGGTTCTCTTTTTCTGCAAAAAACCATTACATTGTTATAAATTTGCAACAATCAATAGAGGAGCTTGCAGATCAAAGAACATTCAGAAATACCGATTTATTTTTGCATGCTAATGGTCAAAGAGACTTTGTGAAACTGGTCCAGAGCCCTTGCGTGTCATTTTAAGAAAGTGATCTGTTGAATGTGAAGAGCATTTCAGGATTGTGTTTTTTAACATGGGCATAAAGTGCAAAAATTAAATTTTGTTTTAGGAAGGTAAAGCTTAAGGCTGCATGTAGGAAAGATGAAACAGTACTTGGAGCCTGGGAATAGGAAACACAATTTGGAGACAGTTACATTAAACCGTAGGTGAAGTGAAGTGTCCTAGACAAGAATAGAAGCAGTGGAATGAATGGAAAGATAGATGTGGGAGCTGCCAAAAACAAAGCATAGGCAGGATTTGGTGCCTGGATGAGACATCACCAAGAAAACAAACAAAACAAAACAAAATGCAGATGTATCCAGATGTTAAGTCACCAATTCACTACCGGTCTGTGGAAAATGATTGCTAATTTCAAGGGAACATTCCAAGAGCATAATGTAGGATGAAATGTTCATGTCATCATCTGGAGTAGTACCTAGTGGTGACCTTCAACATGGAAAGCCATCAAGAGAAGTGTTTGGGCTCGGCACCTGTGGCTCAACGGGCTAAGGTGCCAGCTACGTACACCTGAGCTGGCGGGTTCGAATCCAGCCCGGGCCCGCCAAACAACAATGACGGCTGCAACCAAAAAAAAAAAAAATGGCCGGGTGTTGTGGCGGGCGCCTGTAGTCCCAGCTACTTGGGAGGCGGAGGCAGGAGACTTGCTTGAGCCCAGGAATTGGAGGTTGCTGTGAACTGTGATGCCACAGAACTCTATCCAGGGTGACAGCTTTGA
>CAUYRH010018449.1:0-28969 GCA_963574655.1 Perodicticus potto
ATGAAGAAGACTGCCATGG
Organism: Perodicticus potto; assembly: GCA_963574655.1. Classification (NCBI taxonomy): domain Eukaryota; kingdom Metazoa; phylum Chordata; class Mammalia; order Primates; family Lorisidae; genus Perodicticus; species Perodicticus potto. The sequence continues at coordinate 20 of CAUYRH010018449.1, forward strand.
CAATAGCAACAATAGCAATAATAAACAAATGGGATTTAATTAAACTGAAAAGCTTCTGTACAGCCAAGGAGACAACAACCAAAGCAAATAGACAACCTACTCAATGAGAAAGGACATTTAAATCTTTTCAATCAGACAAAAGCTTAATAACTAGGATCTATATAGAACTTAAATTAATCCACAAGAAAAAAACCAACAACCCCTACCTCAATGGGGAAGAAAGATGAACAGAACCTTCTCTAAAAAAGACAGACGAATGCCTAGCAAATACATGAAAAAATGCTCATCATCCCTAATTATTAGAGAAATGCAAATTAAAACCATCCTGAGGTATCAGCTAACCCCAGCGAGAATGGTCCATATCACAAAATCTCAAAACTGCAGATGCTGGCGCAGATGTGGAGAGACTCTCAAGCAACTTAGAGCTGGCTCAGCACCTGTGGTTCAATGGGCTAAGGCGCCAGCCACGTACACCTGAGCTGGCGGGTTCGAATCCAAACAACAATGACGGCTGCAACCAAAAAATGGCCGGGCGTTGTGGCGGGTGCCTGTAGTCCCAGCTACTTGGGAGGCGGAGGCAAAAGACTCGCTTGAGCCCAGGAAATGGAGGTTGCTGTGAGCTGTGATGCCACCGCACTCCATCCAGGGTGACAGCTTGAGGCTCTGTCTCAAAAAAAGTAAAATAAAATAAAATAAAATAAACAATTAAAAAAAAAAAAGCTTAGAGTTTAGTTGTGGAGTTAGCAGTGCTCATTTATTCCTTCCACTCAGAATCGAGCTCCACTGTGTGCTAAATTCTGTGGAAAGACAGAGCTAATTGCTGGTGGGACTGCAAACTAATACATTTTTACATTGCTGGTGGGACTGCAAACTAATACAACCTTTTTGGAAAGTATGGAGAAACCTCAAAGAACTCAACCTAGACCTCCCTTTATCCTGCAATCCCATTACTGGGCATCTATCCAGAAGGACAAAAAAACCTTTTATTATAAAGACACTTGTACTAGACTGTTTATCGCAGCTCAATTGACAATCGCCAAAACGTGGAAACAGCCTAAATGCCCTCAACTCAGGAATGGATTGGCAAGATGTGGTATATGTATACCATGGAATACTATTCAGCCATTAAAAAAATGGAGAGTTTGCAGCATTTGTATTAACCTGGATGGAGGTGGAACACATTATTCTTATTGAAACATCACAGGAATGGAGAAGCATGAATCCTATGTATTCCACTTTGATATGGGATAATTAATGACAATTAATGACACAGTGGGGGGTGGGGGAAGGGGAGAGCAGACAGAGAAAGAGGGAGAGGGTGAGGGAAAGGAAAAGATAAAAAAAAGAACAGAAAATAGTGACTAATTCTCACATGAATTGGATTTAATTTTGACCAAAGTATATTACTAGAACATTAATTTTTAATTCAACTTGTCAATATGTTGTTTAGGATATTTGCATCATCATTTATAAGTGAAATATGTTTGTAATTTCCCTTTTTTCCAATTTTAATATCAGGTGTACCCAGATGAAGTAGAATGATTTTGAAATATTTCTTCTTTTTCTATTGTCAGTAAGATTTGGCATGATCTGTTTTTTGAAGTTATCTTTTATTTTTATTTATAAATATTAGTTGTTCTTTTTTTGAGACTTTGGAGAAAAAATAATAAGTTAACTGATGACTCCATACTGAACCTCAGAGTCAAAGTATTCTGTGACAGACATAGTCTTATCTGACAGTGTGAATGTTACTTTTTCTGGTCATTATTATTATTATTGCTCAATATTTCATTGCAGCAATCGTCTGCTTTCTTTCCTGAATGCATTTATCCTTGTTCGTTCTTTATGAGGTTTTTGTTTCATGGTTATTGTTATTAAATTTTAAGCCTTTTTAATTTTATGGAGGCAAAAAGAGGAAGCCACATAAACACATGTGTATGTATAGAGAAAATAAAACAAAAACAGAAACTGGAGCCCACTGCCGCTGCCCAGGTAGAGGGCTTGTGCTGGTGCGACCCGGCCAGGAGCACAGAAGGAAGCGCACGGGAGCTTGTCTCGTCCTCTCCTCCAGTCTCCTGCTCTCCCTCCAGTGCTGCCAGGGGGCAGAGCTTAAAGGGTCGCTGGCAAAATGGAAGCATGGTCCCCTGAGTCTCAGGGCCAGCCTCTGAGCGGAGCACTGAAGGGCGAGGTATGGAGACCCGAGTTTACTACCTGGCATGCAAGGACTCAGGGAGCGCTGGTGCCATTATTTCTCGGCTGCTTCTCTCCTCCCTCCCTTTTTGCTCCAGTAACCCTGACTTGCCCATTTGTGCTCTCAGAGCGGAAAAACCGAGGATCAGGCACAGGATCCTGCCTGTGCATGGGGACGGAGGGACCTGTACTCTCGGAGAGGTCCGAAGCCTCAGCTTCTGGGTCCTACGTCTATTTGGGTAGATTGCAGAGCCATGGTGGAGCTTTTTCCAAAAAGGAACTTTGCTGGTGCCTCAAGTGAAGAACTTTTCGTCTATTGGAGAGAAAAATCCTCGGGCACAGAGTCAAGGTGAACATTGTATGTTGCTCACATTTGTACTGGAGGATGAATGAAAGGAGGGGCCGAGGCTGTGCAGGAGACGTCAGCTGGGTGTGATGGAAGGTGGGTGGAGGTCTCTGCTGACTCCCGGTGTGACCTGACGCCCCCTGCCTGTGTATGTGTGCACTGCAGCAGGTGCGCGGGGGGGACGAAGGTCAAGATACAGTCTCGCTGTCAAAGCTCTCAGAGGAGGCGTGGACAGAAGGCCCCTTAACCTTGATTCACTTTCCCCAGCTTCAGTTACATTCAGGCCACTGCGGTTCAAAAATATGAAATGGAAAATGCCAGAAATAAACAATTCATAAGCTTTAAATTGCATATTGTTCTGAGAAGTGTGATGAAATCTCTCACCCTCTTGCTCTGTCCCTCCCAAGATGTGAATTATCTTGTCACCCAGCATGTCCACATTGTGCATCTGACACTCGCCCTTTAGATCTTCCTAGAATCTCTCAGTTATCAGATGGACAGATGGAGAAGGAGGCGGAGGAAGGTGAATACAGCATCATAAGGTATGTTGAGAGTGTTGCCAGACAGAGGGATCACAGTCACATAAATTTATAAATTAAACTTTTTCATAGGTAATATGTGTAGGCAAAACCCTGGTGTATATAGGCTTTTGTACCAGCTGTGGTTTCAGGCCTTCACTGGGGGTCTTGGCACCTCTCTCTCCTAGGTAAAGGTGACAGACTATACAGAAATGCCTAAAATATGTGGCAAAATTCTAGACTGGGACCTGCTTCCAGATGTAGCTGCAAGCCTTTCTCCGTTGCTGGGTCAGCCTCGTTTCTTGAGTCCTTTTCAGTTCTTAAGGTTTTTTTTTTTTTTTTTTTTAAGAACATGAGAATAGTAAATTAATTGTCTATATCTTCAGATAGGAAATAATTTAAGATCATGGGCAAACTTGGTGAGAATAGAGAAAACACACAACTATAGTTTCCAGACAACCAGGTACTACTCTACAAAGCTGACCATTTGTGATTAATCTAATTATCCTCCCACCCACCCTTCTGACAATCGATCTATCCATCTTTCCACCCATCCATCCATCCATCCATGCATTTTGTTCTCCTTCCCTCCCTAGCATCCATCGGGCCAAGAAATCTCTAGAAAGTGACATGCCTACCCATATATTATGCCAGACCTGGTATTCAGCACTGGAACTATTACAGATGAATACAATATAATTCCCACCCTGAAGAGCTCACCATCTACTGGCGAAGACAGATATATAAAAACCAAATTATTACAAAATGGCAAATACTTTTATAGAGGCACAGGCAAGGAACTGATTTCTTGACGTGATATATTTTATTTTATTTTACTTATTTATTTATTTTTTTGCAGTTTTTGGCCAGGGCTGGGTTTGAACCTGCCATCTTTGGCATATGAGGCTGGTGCCCTACTCCTTTGAGCCACAGGCATCCCCCTTGATGTGATGGATTTTATTAACAGCAAATCTAAAGAAATAGAAAAACAACTTTTGGAACATTCAGCATAGCATGCTAGTTAAAGCTTGCTCTCAGATCCTAAATATTCCATTACGGGCTCTGTCATCTTAGCAAGTTCTTAAACTTTTTGTGCCTTTATTTTTCCATATTTAAAAGGGCACTAATAGCATATATTTTGTATAATTAATTGTTGGCAGAATTAAATGAATCAATAACATAGATCACTTAGAGTTAATGTCTAGCACAGAGAAAGCATTAAAAATCTTGGCTAGTATTGTATTTGTATAGCACCCAAGAGTTTAAACTCATCATTGCATTCAATCCTAAAAACCTATCCCTACTCTGGGGAAATATTCAGGGTCGTTACTGTCTGGTCAGGGACAGTGAGGTTCACAGAGGTTAATTTTTGGAGGAAAGTCACAGAACCGCAGAGTGGCTGAGCTGGAAATGCAGCCAAGTGCTTCTTGCATCCTGTTCTTTCTGTTATGCTACCAAACCTCACATATTGATTTGGAAAAGCAACTGTTGTTCCCCAAGTGTCATAGCTGCTGACTGGCTGCAGCTGGGCTGACTGTAAACACAGCCAGTAACACAGGCTGCAGCATGACCCTGTCACTGCCACCTTGTCTGAATCTGCCACTCAGTACCAGCTCCCTGGTGATCAAGGGACAGAAGGCGTGAGTCAGGAAGCTGCCAGCCCTGGAATATACATCTTACTCGGTTGCGGGCAGTCACCTTCATCCGAGTCCTGAATGGCAGTGACTCCCACAGGGGTCCGTAGAATGAGGAACTCAGGGTCCTTTAAAAACATGACACTACCCTTGGAGTTTGAAATCACTCAGGAGTGAGACATTTCTAATTGATAGCCCATTCAAAATGTGGATGGGCTTCCTTGACTGTTTGATTTAGGTGCTGAGTTGAGTCCCATGAAAAAGCATCTGAACAGTGAGCCTTGAAATTGCGAAGCTGAGTGAGAAGCAGCACAAGAATGCAGGGGCCCAAGCTCCTGGAAAAGGGTCGCCAGCCACACCAGCAGCTGACGTGGGGGCAATGGAAAGGGGCATGGAGACAGGGAGGCCCATCGTTTGAGCTCCTGTATTGCCAAGTGCTGAGCCCTGGAGCAGTGAGGACTAGCCCTTGCTTTCTAGAGTTCCCAGGCTAGTTGAGGAGAAACAATCCTGTCATTACAGCACCACGTAATATGGGGATGATGTAACTCTGGGCAGGTGGTGCAGAGGAAGAAATGATTTAATTTTGCATCCGGGAGCTTGAGGAGGCTTCAGTAAGTAGACGCCATCTAGGCATAGTTTTAAAGCATGAATAATAGTTTTCTAGACAGTTTGAGGCTGAGTATTCTAAGCAGAGCCATGATGTATCTGAAGACCTGGAACCGTTTACATGCTCAACAGAATGCAGACCATCTTAAACAGTTGTATCAATCGCCAACAGTCAGATTGAGCCAATTACCATCTCAATTTTTGTCAAATGAATGAGTATAAGAAGCTATTCCCTTGTGGCTTTAATTTACATTTCCTTAATTACTAATGAAATTCGGAAACTTCTCATATGTTTATTGACAATTATGTGTTGTGTGCAATACCTGTGTTTGACTTAGGCTTGGTTTTTGATTTTGGTTGTTTGTATTTTTCTTATTGACTTGTTGAAATGTTCATATATTCTGAATACTAATTCTTTGTTGGTTTTGTTTTACAAACATACTGCCTTGCATATTTGCTCTCATGAATAGTATTTCCTTGTGTGTACATGTGTAAACACACACATGTATTTAAATGTATAGACACATGTATTTAAAATATGCCCAAATCCTCTCCACGTATCTCCTACGGCTCATCTTTTCATTTTATGGTGTTTGTTATCTTACTTAAGCCCAAGAACAGTGAGAAATACTCATATTTCTTAAGTAAGAAAAATAATTTCCCCCCTCTTTCCTTCTTTTTCTCTTTCCCTCTCTCTCTTTCTCTCTTTTTCTCCCCTCTTCCTTAATGCTGCTCTGTGACATCCCCTGCCAATAAAGACTTTTCAAACAAAAAAAAGAAAAATATTCTTATGAATATATTGTAAAGATATATATTTAAATAGTTTAAAATTTTTGCCTTTCAAATTTAAGAATGTAAACAACTATATTTGAAATAAATTTAAGTGTATGGTGTGAAATAGGCACCTACTTTGTTTTATTTGTCATGAAATAGATAACTGGTTCTCTCAGCACCATTTATTGAATGGTCCACATTCTCCCATACGATCTACAATACTCACTCTGACACAGGTGACACTTCTTAGAAGAACATTCTTATTTCAATTACTAAAATAATGATTTTAATTTTTTTAATGAAATCACCATTAAGTGGGTGCCATCATCCCTATTTTACATATAACTTGGCCAGAGCTCCACAGACAGAGTTGCTTCTGGCCACAAAGCTCTTGTGTCGGTCACTCAGGACCAACAGTTAGTTAAGAAAGAACCAAGTCATGAAGAGATTTTGGAGAAGTAGAATTTTATTTCATGATACAAGCAACCAGAAGCCGTCAAAAGATTTTAAGTAGGGGAGTAACGTACTTTGACTTATATTTTAATATGACTTGTTAGATGTTGGGTAAAATGTAGGTTGTAACCAGGTGTAAAAACCCTGCGAGTGCTATGATGTAAGGAAAGGCTCCCTGGTAGTTTGGGACCCCAGACCTTCCTGCCATTGACTTTCTCCAGCTTCACAGTAGTTCCCACATGGAGTTCACAGGAGACCCCGGCCTCAAGGTAGCACAGAATTACAAATTGGAGATAAAAATAAGTGCTGTTATTGCTTTTAACCACAACGATGCTTTATAGATTGCAGAGCACCTGTTCATGTGTCAGAGCTCCTGGGAAGGGGACAAGACAGAGACCAGCCCTCCCAGCTGGTTAGTGGCCTGGCTTAGTCTGGCCTTTTCGTTCCTCGTGCAGAGATACATACAGTGACGAGAAACACTGAGGTTAGACTGGCCGTGTGTGCACCAGCTCTGAGCAATCCCAGCAGATACCTGCATTTATGGTGAGACTAAAAATAGGAACCACAAAATTTCATAACAGCTCACATTTTCCCTGCTGAAAAGAAAAGATGCTCCTTCTTCTTTCTTTCCCTGTGCTTTGTATGAAAACCCAGCTACGTGTTGCAGTCACGAGCAAAGAATGGGGTCTGCTCAGTGTGTTCAATTTTCTTTCATCACAAAGGAAGAAGCAGCTTTTTCAGTTACTTGGAAATGGTAATAAATGAAACGCTAAGCCAGGCAATTTGCAGGAGTCCTGAGCAATTATGATACTTTAACATGTTCTGAAACAAGTGCCCCACACAAGTAGATTGTCACAGGCCTCCACCTAAAACTACAGCCAGATGGGGCATTAAACCTTCCTTCTTCATTTCCCCTTCCTTCTTTCCCCGAATGGCATTTTAAATGTATCTAATTATTAGAGTAACACATGATATTTGTCTTTGTTTGGTGGTACTGGAACAGAATACCTTAGGCCAGGTACTTGACAAAGAATAAAGGTTTATTTGGCTCATGAAAGATAAAAGGTGTGCCTTGCTTTCCTCACTCCAGCTGGCCCTGCGTGGCTGTTCCACAGGGTTTATCTGCTCTTGCCCCAGCAGGTGCCAGCTGAGGTGTTTGTTTTTCTCCCTTCTTCCCTCTTCTGAGTTCTGTTCTTTACTCAGAGCATCTTCGTTCCTCTGGAGACAGGCGGCAGGGTTCAAAGAAGGTAGATTTGGGAAATGCAGCACCAGGGGGCCAGCGCCAGCTCCACCAGGGACAGTTCTGTGCTCTTGGGAGAGTCGCACACCCTTACAGGTGGCCTCACTTTGTCCACCTGGGACATAGGAATAAGACACAGCTCTGACAGAGCTGATGAGGGCACGGATGTGACAGTTGGTAAAACCCCTTGGTACACATAGGGCACCATTATTGTCTGGACGTCTGGGTCTTTCTTACATTTATGGCTCTTTAAAAAAAAATAATGTGTTCTCCATTTTGAATAAAATGCTTCTTCCCCAAACTCATTTGAATTTGTTCTTTGTATTCTTTCTTGAAAGGCCTGGGGCTGGGTTGGGGACAGCTTCTGTCTGAGGTTGCCGTGGAGCTTGGCAGCGAGGCCTCCCCATCAGAGTCTCTGGGCTGGGTGGTGGGAGGTGCTTGGTGACCCTTGGGTGGCCTCCTGTTCTGACACAGGTCCAGCATGGTGAGAACCAACCCCCTGGGACAAACTCTTCATGTTGGAAGCTCTGGGGCTCCTGCTCCCTTTCCGTGAAACCCCATTCCCTGCATCCTCAGCAGAGCCTTCCTTGGTGTTGCAAACCTTCAGACCTCATGCCCATTGGCCTTGCAACCCACCAGCAGCCCACGTTACTCCCTCTGTGGATGTGTCGTGGTCCCCTATGTCCATCACATTAAACCCAAATACCTAGCCTGGCTCTGGGCACATCACACCAGTCTTTTTCCTGTCCCTTGAATGTGACATATTCATTCCTGACTCTCTCTGGCCACTTCCATCATTTCCCAGGTGGCTTTCTTCACTCTACTCAGGCCTGCCCATTCTCCCATCCCCGTAGGTCCCCATGAAACACACCTTTGCTTTGTCCCCGGAACCTTACTCCCACTGACCAGCCTGTTGTGCCACCAACTTATACACCGGCTTGCGGTAATTTTTTTTAGTATCAGTTTTAGATCCTTAACTGAGTCAAGAGCTTTTAAAACTTAACCATGTGAGAAATGGTAATTGAACAACTACTATTCACTTAATTAGTTACTAAAGAAAAATGTGTATATACGAAAAATGTGTATAAGCTTTAGTATATATTCTTAAATGGCTCATATCTAATGGAGCAGACAGACTAGTAATCAGAAAATTAAAATGCAGCCTTATGGTGTTTATAGTAGAGACAAGTACAAAGTCCTGCAGGGGAAGGAGTGAGCACATGGGCCAACCGTGGAGGGGGGTTCTATTATTGAACATCCATACATTCTGAGCCCTGAGCTGGGGATTTATTGGTATGCACCATCTTATTTTTTTATTTTTTATTTTAGATGAATGTGAGGGTACAAACAATTAGGTTGCAATGTTTGCATTTGTTAGTTAAAGTCCCTTTTGTAGTTCTGTCCCCCACCCAGGAGGTGTGTCATATACCCTTACATTGTGCCTGTCAGGTGGGAGCTCATGGATCTTTCTCTCTTCTCCCCCCCAGCCCCCCACTGTCCTCTCCCTCTCTCTGCTCCCTCCAACTTGAATTGAGTTTTTCTCTTGTGTGGGTATATATTAGATTGTCTCCTGGCTTTATATTAGGATTGGGTACATTGGATACTTAGTTTTCCATTTGTGTGATATTTTACTAAGAAGAATGTGTTTCATTTCCATCCAGGTTAATACAAAAGATGTAAAGTCTCCATCTTTTATGGCTGAATAGTATTCCACGATATGCCTATATCACAGTTTATTAATCCATTCCTGGGTTCGTGGGCATTTGGGTTTTTGCTACACTCTGGTGATTGTAAATTGAGCTGTTATTAACAATCTAGTGCAAATGTCCTTATGATAAAATGATTTTATTTTTCTTTTGGGTAGATGCCTAGTACTGGCATTGTGGGATCAAATGGAAGGTTTATTTTGAGTTCTTTGAGGATTCTCCATATTTCTTTCCAAAGCTCTTTTTAGTACAGACGGAGTTTCACTCTTGCTCAGGCTGGTCTTGAACTCCTGAGCACAAGTGATCCACCTGCCTTGGCCTCCCGGAGATGCACCATCTTATTTAATACTTAAAACAATCTTGCAAGGAGAACATGAAGCAGTGCACCCATCCTGGTTGAAAGGAAGAGGCAACTTGCCCAGATTACAGAGCTTGGCTAGGTTTGTGAGTCTGTTGGCTCCAAAGGCCACAGCACTTGTGTTTCCCTTGTCCTGCCTCCTGGGAGGGCTGACTCGTAACCACCAGTGAATCCTGCTCTGTCTGACCTCTCAGACCCTCGCCTTCCTGTAGGTGATTCTGGGCCATTTACGCCTTCTCTTTCATAAGAACTTCCATTTTGCTGGAGATCACCAAAGTAAGACAACATAAAAATAATGGTAAGAAAAAAACCTTTCCTTTCTGTAATGTGAAAAGGTTTCTCGTTATTAATTTTCTGCTAAAGCCTGAGTTTGAAGGAATGAGTTTTACAGTTTGTTGGGAAGCCAGACACAGTCATGAGAAATCCAACTCATGGATGGATTAGTTCCATCTAACTTGGTTAGGAAGCAACAGGTTTTCTTGATGACTTTGTTACAAAACTTCTTTGTTATCCAACCAGGCCTGCCTATCCCAAGAACAGACTCAAATGTAATTTGGATCTGTGGGAAATAAAGAAGGAACAAAGGAAGTAATGAAAGAAGAGAAGAAGGGATGGTGGGCTAAGATGGTGGGCAACTGAAGGGGTTTCTACTTTGCTGGGCGTCAAAGTTGGCCAGTAGCTCTGGGTCCTCCTCTCTTAGACACGTTTAAGGTTCTGTGTTAACTCACCTCGGACTGGAGGAGAACCTCTCACTACTGGCTCCACACTGCAGCCCTCAGATCTTGTCTTCTCCTTTTATCTGGCACTTAAGTGTCATGTATTACATGGACTTAATGGCCCTGCTGGTGGGAAGGAAGTGTCTTCTACTTCACTGGTGGGTCTTTCCGTAGAAAATGTTTCTTTTCAACTTTATGGTCCCAAACACCTGCTCCCATCCTCAGCATCATCCACAGTCCAGCCAAGCAGTGGTTGCCTGCTCCTCGACACACCCTTTATTTCTGGCCTTCCCTTCTCTGAGTCTGTCTCCTTCCATTCCTGCCTTGTTCTTCAAAACCCAGTTTATCAAAGCCTTCCCTGCTTTCAACCCAAACTCATCTCTCTTCCTCTGGCATTTATAGATGGAAGGAGCTCAGACCAGACCCAAATCCAACTTCTGTCACTCACTAGCTGTGTGATCTTGGGCAAGTTACATAACTCCTTTGAACTTCAGCCTCTTCCCCTATTAAAGGACGAACTGAAGCCTCCCTCAAGCCTTTAGGGGTTGGCACGTGTTTTCTCTGCCAAGAACAATCTCCTCTGATTTACTTGGCTGACTCAATCTTCAGGACTCAGCTTAGAAACCACTTCTTTCTGGAAGCCTTCTTTGATTCCCTAGATCAGGATTAGATGACTTGTCTGTTCCCCTATACTTCCCGTCATTACTTTTGATTACATTGTAATTGCATGTCTGTGCCCCTCTGAAGGCCACATTGCCAGGTCTACACCATAGATTAGAATAGATGATCAGTAAATGTCACCAAAGACGCTCTACTAGTCATACCCACAAAGCACCAGGCACAGAGTGGCTGCTCAGGAAACCGTAGCCCTCTCCTCCCTCCCTACCTTACGGCACCTTGCACTGGGGGTAGTGTCATTTGTTTATGTCTCTCCTCTTGGTTTCAAATATTGGAAGACAAAGAGCCAGTTGATTGGAGGCATTTTAAGACCTGGATCTACTGTTTAATTATCTTTGCATCTCTCACAGGATCTAATACACACACCTCCACACACGAGAAAGTGATAAATGCTGATGCACATCTAAAATTCTTCAAATTCAAATTGCCATGTGAGGAAAACATTTAGTCTACGTGGTCTCATAATAGAGAATCCCGTTTACTTTTTAAAAGGTTTGTCTTTTTAATAATAAGTACTCAGTAAATATTTACAAAACGAATAGGGGCCTTTCTATGAACGCATGTGCTGGATTCTGAACTGGTCCCATGAGGACAGGGTGACGCCCAGTTCTTCATTTTGAGTCTTGTGTCTGGCTTCTGCGCATACATCTTACAAAGCAGATAATGTCCAGCCAGGCCTGCAATATCTCTCTCTCTCATATTTCTTTCTTGTGGCCCATTTCAGGGTCATCCAGAAAAGACTAGGTAAGAGGCTGAGGTTCCGTTAATGAGAGATAAAGGGCCAAAATGTCAGCTGGACAGAGCAGGGATGAAGACGCAGGCAGCACAGAGGGGAGGGTCCTTGTCATTCTGCGCGCAGGCCCACCAGGCAGGCAGTGGCTTGTCCTTGACTTCCCTCTCCGAGGGCCTTCTCCTCATCCTCCCGACCCAGCTGAGCTGCCCGGCTGCTGGGACATTGCCGTGTGTGCAGGGCAGCAGGTGGAGGAGGGGACCACAGCAGCGTGTTACTTCCTACCCGGATTTACAAGCACAATGAGGCTTCATCTGCCCCCTGTTACTGTCTGACATCCATCAACCCTGTTCCGCTGCAGGCAAGGCCCAGGTCCTGATGGGCCTCTGAAACATCAGTGTCTTCTCTTCCTCTGCCTACTAATCCCCGGTAAACAAAGGAAATGGAGCTACAGATGGAAGCTGTTTGCTGCATTAGTGTGTCTGGGGGCAGGCAGGGCTACGGCTGGTGTTCCTGCCAGGAAACACAACAGCTGGTGATGTTTTTATGTCCGCTCTTCTCAGCTCCAACTCCGATGGGGAGCAAGTAGGAGGATTGATGTGCTAAGCCTGCCTTCCTTTTCCTCTAGCTTCCACTTTGGGTTTACACGCTCCTGGCAGGAGGGCTGCCCAGCTGCAGGCCCTGCGTCTCACACATCCTGGTGGTGAAGCTGCGATGATGGATCCTCTGGGATGGAGGGAGGGGGCGCATGGCTGCTGCACCTGCTCCGGCTTGCATCAGGGATGACCCATTATGTTGAAGTGGACTATTTCTAGCTCGGGGCAGTGGGACAGTCTGATTGAACTCTGCTGAGAAGGGAAGCCTCATGGATACCACGGTGCTGTATGTTGAAAGGAGATGGCTGGGATTTCATATTCAAGACCAGCCAGCCATCACTTCTGTGACAGAGGGTTTCCAAAAGCTAAAGGCATTGCAAAGCCTTTAGACTACATGATTCTGAATTCGCAGATTGACTTTGAGAAGTTACTTATCTAACTTCCCTAACTCTTTCAGGGTCCTCATTTGTGTAATAAACAAGGAATGGATGGATGGATTAATAGATAAATAAACACACACACACACACATAATTCTCCACGTTCCACTCCTTTGTGCCAGTCTTGGCTCTGGTCACTGGCCATGTCCTCGTCACCCAAGCTCTGTGGGCTGGAGCTTAGTTGGACAAGCCGTCTGGTTTTAATTTCTCTTTTGCCACTGAAGGCCATATCTGCATGTTTTGTTTTGTGTTTTTCAGAAGCCACCCTCCACCTTCACCCCAGGTCTTGCCCCACCTCCAAATACACTGACGCCCATCTAGACCCCAGGCTTCTGGGGAGTTAGGCCTCATCTCTGTCCCCTGTGTCCTTTGCTCTACACACCCATTCAACTGGGAGTTGTTCATTCTCTTCTTCCCTTCATGTGGCAAGTAAAATCTACCTTGGAAGTATGAATTTTTTTTTTTTTGTAAAGAGTCTCAAGCTATTGCCCTGGGTAGAGTGCTGTGGCATCATAGCTCACAGCTACTTTCAACTCTTGGGCTCAAGTGATCCTCTTGCCTCAGTTTTCTATTTTAGTAGAGACAGGGTCTCGTTTTTACTCAGGGTGGTCTCGAACTCATGAGCTCAAGCGATCCACCTGCCTCGGCCTCCCAGAGTGCTGGGATTACAGCACTCTGTAATGTGAGCCACTGTGCCTGGCCAGAAGTGTAACTTATCCGGGAAGGCGAGCAGGACTTTAAGAGCAGTGAAGACCAAGAGGTAACAGGCGGGATAAATTGAAAGTCTCTGCCTCATCCCAACTCTCTGTTCCTTCTCTTAAAGAAGAAATGTGGGAATTGGAAAGCAGGCCTTTTGGCATGCTGCTGTTTTTGTTTTGTTTTGTTTTGTTTTTTTCTTCCAAAGGACTTGACCAGAACCATTCTCAGTTGATTTAAAGGGCCTTATAAAGAAATGCCAGCCTGGGGCAAGGTGAATGAATTGCTTGAATGGTGGGCAGGTAGGTAAACCAGCTATTCTGTTGTGTGCAGAATTGAAGGGTCTCTTAGGACACAGGATTTCCAGCTAAAATCAGGAAAGAACCAGGCAAACAGAAGCATTGGGGCAAATTGATCACCTAATATTAAAACTAATAATACAGTCATCTGTATCTTTAGGAGAAAATTAATAGTTGTAAAGAAGTGTGTTTGAATAATTATCTACTCACAGTCTAAGCTGGTGGAGACATTGGTTCACCCTCAGAATGTTCACTGTCTTTTCCCAACTCATGAGACCTCTCTGCTTTGGAGCTAGCAGAAACTCAGGTGAAGAAATTCTCCAGCAACCATTGGATGAAGCCTTACTTTTTAAAAATAATATCAATGTTATTACAATAATATAATTACTGAGAAACATTTACAATTACTTTCCAGTTGGTGTTTTTGCTTTAGAGGGATGTACTATCAAATTACTGTGCTCTAAAAGCTGATGGAAATAATTCTTTTCTCTGAATGGTTAAACACTAATTCCAAACAATTAGTTTCACTTGCTGAATTTTGCTTTTGATTTTTAGGCTGTCTCATTTTGAAAATCTAAGAACATTTTTTCATGGAACCCCTGCTTTAGAGGAGGTCAAAGAAGGTTGGGAAACTGTTAGCTTGGCCAGGAGCGACCTTTGACTCCTCTGTCTTCCATCCAAAAGCCACACTATTTGGCACAAAGGTTACAGGTAATTTTGTGTTTCTTAAACAGATAGCAAATTCCTTTTTCTTTCATCAAGGACAACATAAGGAGGAAAACTTTGAGCTCTAGAAATGGGAATTGTGATTAACTCAAAATACATAAAATTTAGAGGTTCCATGGAATGGCATCTGAGGACTGTCAGATTGTATCTTAAAGTGTCTTGGTGCACACGTGCATTTTTCTAGCTAGAATTTCTCTTTCACCAGATTACAAAGGGGACTTTAATAAAAGACTAGAGCCCGTGTCTTACCATGCTGAAGGACAAAAGGGGAAACCACCAAAGTGTCTTCCACAAATGGCAGAAGAAGAAATAGTCTCCTGTCTCTTGGTCAAGACATGGTTTCGTTGATTCTGAAGTCCAAGATTTTTTAATACCTCGAACTGGGATGCATCTTGTAACTGATGATATCTTAGATTAGATGGAGTATAGTAAGACTTTGTGGATTCTTTTATTTTATTTTATATTTCTGTTCTTCTGTTGTCACAAATGAGGCATCAAAACTCTGCCAATAGATCTGTGACTGCAAAGCCAAGGGACCTAGAATTTCTGGCTCTGCCACTTCAGAGCCGTGTGAGATTTAGCAAATCATGTCTTTCTTCCAGGTCTCTCTAAATCTGCAGGATATGGAGGTGACATCAGCTGGGCCTTCAGAATGTCTTGAAGGCCTCCTGGGGAGACAAGGGGGTGACAGGTGAATGAAGTTGCAGAGATTCCCCCACCACATCCTTCAACCTGGGACAGTTCTGTGTTGCCTGTTTTACAAAGCAGATTTGTTTTTAAATTTTTGTTGGAAAGATGGTTTCTGTTATTAGTAAAACAAAAAGATGAGAAACCATCCAACTGTCACTTATAACTGTGGGTCTAAAGTGGTGTTTTTCAACCTTTTTTCATCTCATGGCATACTTGAACCTACAGTTAAACGTCCACCCCACACTTAAATGATATTGACAAAAAAAGAGTAATAAATAGAATATATTTAGTGTGCTTTGAACTTATTTCAAAAATGATTTTATTAATGATCTTAAAAATTTTTTGCGGCACATCTAAGATCTACTCATGGGACACTGGTGTGGGAGCCAGTTGAAAATCACTGGTCTAGAGAATTCTATGAACTTGTCACCAGTTTTTTTTACCCTTCTTTTAATGGTGCCAATTAACTTACTCTTTGAGAGACAGGAAAACAGGTTGATTAGACATGCCGATGTTGGGTAAGATGGACCTACCTGGGGAGTCATCCCTGCTGTGAGACATTGGTCCAGTCATTATAGTAACGAGGATAATTTTAGTACCTCTCTAATGTCTCCTGAGAGACTTTTGCCTCTGGACATGGCCATAGCACGTTGAAGGGGTCCTTGTGTATACAAGAAGTGCTCTTGAGCTGGCAAGGGACATAAACGCTGACAACTGTAACAGAGAAGTGAGTGTTTGTTGTGCCCTAGTGAGGGCACACAGGTGGCGAGATATGTTCTCTGCCATTCAGGAGCTGGCAGACCAACGAGGTAAGCGGGGGGACTCATGTCAGGGGGCTCAAAGAGAGACTGAGCAATCCTTACATGCGGGTCTGGGGAGGCCAGCTGGGGAAAGATGGGGGAACTGAACTTCTGGGGGAGAAAGAGAACCATCACAGGTGAGAGAGGGGAGGGAGAAAGGTTTCTCAGCTGGGAAATGGCAACATAACAATCACTAAACAAAGCAATGATCAAGCAAAATCATTGTTAACATTGCATCTCAAGTGCTAGGTACTTAATGAAGCACTTTACACGCACCATTTATTGTAGTCCATTTAATCTTGAGCAACTCTGCAAGACAAGCTTTATTATTGCTGTACCCATGTTACGGATGAGGGCCTGCAGAGAAGGAAGCATCTTGCCAAGCTGACGAGCGGGAAAGCTTGGGTTGGGTCAGGCTAATGGAAACGGCCATGGAGATAATCCTCCCTTGCAGGACAAAGTCTCTGCACCGCAGCACCACTGACCACTGACGTTCAGGCTGGGTGGTTCTTGGCTCTTGAGGACTGTACTGTGCACGGTGGGTGTTCAGCAGCGTTCCTGGCCGCTACCCACTGGATGCCAGGAGCATCTCTTCCTCCCTTCCAGACATTTGTCTCCAGACATTTCCAAATGTCCCTGGGTGCAGAGTCCCCCAGCAGGGCAGCGCTTTTGTAGGCCAGCCCACACCAGGGACTGGATTGTTTTGGGTGCAAGCCGAGCGGAAGCCAGCAGAGATCTTCTTTGCTGTGTGCAAAATTGTCTCCGGCAAACGCTCAGCTTTAAAATTGTTCATCTCAGCAGCTGGGGTCTTGATTTCCCCAAGGTGACTGACACAGCTGCCGTCTGTGGGAGTCAGTCAGTCATCTGTTCTGACAAGGCCCCTGGTGTGTCTGAGGGAGGTGCGCCCTGACTCATCAAAGCCGCATGCACAGTTACATCTCTGCTCTGCACTTGCCAAACCATGACAATGGGAATACCTGGATCCCAGGCCTGGCTTGTTCTGTCCAGCATCAGAAACTCTGAGCCTTAGATGGGGCAGGGAAGTTGATTAGCATTCCCTTTGCCCCAAGCCTGTACCTGGTCACCTTTCCATTTTCTGGGCCCGCCTCCTCAGACAACACTTAGGTAACTTTCTTAAAGGTATCTTCCATGGCGAGGAGACTTTCTAGAGTAAGTTTGGGGGCATATCAGCATTTGTAGTATCTCTCCCTTAGAACTCGGGAAGAAGAGACCCCAAGGAGGCCCAGCCAGAGGCATTCCTTGTCTTGTAGGGGCAAGTCCCTTAGCTCTGCCCTCATCTCCATATGGGGTCCTCCTCCTGTGCGTGTCTATTTCTCTGTTTAAATTTCCACTTTTCCTCAGGACACCAGGCACTCTGTATTGGGCCCACCTTAATGAGCTCATCTCAACTGGAGGGGCTAAAGGTATGTAAGCTTCAGGTAGACTTGAGCCCAGAAAAGGAACGTGGGGAGGAGCAGGGGAGAAGAGAAAGGCCTGACAGTGTAACATCCACTCCCACAGGGCTCTGTTAGATTAGAGTATTTTATCCTGAGGTGTAAATGTCAGATAATTCAACTGGGCTAGGATGTTCGCATATCATGAAAGAGTTGCTATTAACCACCATCTTTAATTGGCAAAATAATGACCCAAATGATAAGAAAAGAAGGAACCGGCATTTCTGAGCACTTATTCTGTATGAGACCCTGAATAGGGAATTCTGCATATATTGTTTTGCTATACCCACCAAAGACAGGGAAACAGGTAAGATGAGTTCTGTTATTGATTATTGATGAAGATGTGGAAGCCCTGTGGGACTGGATAATTTGCTGAAGCTCAGACAATACTTCCATGTCTCATAGACCTTGTCAGTAAATGGTCTCAGGTCATGCAAACTTATTGAATTTAATTATTAATTCAAATACTTTTTGTTAACTTTTGTCAAAATTTTTCCTCACCTATTAAAATGGCCATGTGGGTTTTTGTCTTTATTCTGCTATTATTGTAAATTATATTGATTGATTTTCGTGTATTGAACCAACCTGGCATTTCTTGAGATAAGTTATAAGATATGATTCTTTTTACATATTGTTGAATTTACTTTGCTACCATTTCTTAAATATATTTCATCTATATTTCTAAGGAAAATTGGCCCATAGTTTTACATATTCTTTTGATATCTTTGGTTTTGTATAAGGGTAGGAATCTCTTCATGGAATAAGTTGGGAAAAGATTTTCTTATTTCTATTTTTGAAAGAGTTTGTGAAAAATTGAATATTAGTATTAACTCATATTTACACCTTTGTAGAATTCATCCATGAGGATATCTGGGCCTGTGATTTTAGTTTTGTAGAAAATTTAAAAATAATGAATTTGATCCCTTCATTTGTCTGTTAAGATATTCCATTTTTTAGGCAATTTCAGTAATTTGTGTCTTGCTAGGATTTTTCCCATTTCATCTCGGTCATAGAATTTGCTAGTGTATTTGTTCATAGTATCCTGCTATGAGCTATGACTTATTTTTTATTTTTGTAAGATAGGTAGTGATGTCCCATCTTGTGCTCCTAATATTAGTAATTTGAGTCCTTTTTTTCTCTGTCTCTCTGCCTCTCTTTCTCTCTAGCTCTCTTGGTCTCTATCTGTCAGCCTAACTGAAGGTTTGTAAATTTTGTTGGTCTTTTCAGAAATAACTTAGGTTTTGTTGATTTTCTCTGTTGTTTTTCTAGTCTCTATTTTATTTGTTTACTTTCTGGTCTTTATTACTTCCTTTTCTGGCTTGATTTAATTTCAGTTTGCTTTTTTTAATTTCTGAAGATGAAAAGTTAGGTTACTTATTTATTTGAAATATTTTTTCTTTTTGAAATATAGACAACTCCAAGTATACATTTTTCTCTAAGCACTGCTTTAGCTGCATTCCATATGTTCAGATATATGTTGTATTTTTGCTTACATTAACTTCAAAATATTTTCTAACACACCCATTCCTTGTGATTTCTTCTTGGATTAATTGGTTATGTATGATTGTGTTGATTAATTTCCATGTATAATTGAACCTCTGTAAGCTGGCCACTCAAGGGGCTGTAATAGACTGGTCAACATAAGGAACTAGGCCTGCTGTACAAACACACACGTACTTTACTTCCCCGTACAACTTTTCATAGAGAAGATCATATAAAATCATACATAATTAAAGCACAGTAAAATCACACATACAAAATCATACAACATCAATACATTTACTATTTTCTCGTGGTTTAATCAATCTTTCTGAAAGAAGAGTCAACCTTGGTCTGTTTCTTATTCTCACTGCAAACCTAAGTGGAGAAAGCACTCTCAAGGTTGACTGCACCACTCAGCAGACCCGGGCATTTTGCACAGCAAATGATTTCCCCTGCACTGTGAGTTGCCTCATCTCTTCTTTGGGAGTCTCTGCATTTCTGTGTCATCCACACTTGCTCTTCCACTTTCTTAGCTGCTTCTTGTACTTTTATGCTTGTCTGTACTTTGTCAACAACATTTGGAAAATTGCTGCTGGGTCAGGATCACTATAGGTTGTTACCTCGTCCTCCATTGAAATAAAACTTTCATAATCCATCTCTTCAAATTCTGCCCCACGAGATGGACTGTCCGATGGGGCCAAAACATCGTGTTCTTGAGTTGTGACAAATCCATTTTTCTTGGAGGTTCTACTGTATTTGTGAGCGTCTCAGGTTTCCTTCTAATTTCATTTCATGGTGGTCAGGGAACATGATTTATATGATTTCAATCTTTTCAATTTATTGTTATGGATTAACACGTGGTTTATCCTGGAGATATTTCATTGTGCATTTGAGAAGATTTTGCATTCTGCAGTTGTTGGGTGGATTATTCTATAGCTGTTTATTTAAAAAAAAAAAAAACTTTAGACAAATTAAACTTAGCAGAGCTTATTTGAGCAGAATTGGGCAGCACTCAGAACTAGAAGAGGTTCAGAGAGCTCCGTCCATCAGGGTGAGCAGTGAGATTTTATAGGCCAAACGTGGAAGCTAAGTAGAAAAATCCTTGGATTGGGTACAGCTGGACATTTGCCTAATTTGAACATGGTGTGATCCATGAACTGCCTGTGATTGGCTGAAGTGTGGCTGTTTGTGATTGGCCCAAATCTGATTATGACGTTCCATTTCAGTTTGTTTAAGTATGGAGTCGGGTTGTGGTTTGTTACATGGGAACTCCTGGTAGGGCGATGGCTTTAGACCAATGACTTCCTGCTTATTTAATTTAGCAGGTGTAGTAAAAGTTGTTTCATCTTCTGTTGTCTTACTGATCTTCTGCTTACTTGTTCTGTCCATTACTCAAAGTGGGGTATTAAAGTTGTTACCTGTTATTGTTGAATTGTCTACTTTTCTTTTTAATTTTCTAATATTTTTCTTCATATACTTTTTGTCACTGAACATTCTCTTGTTGTTCTGTAAGGTTTATATATGATTACTATCATTACGTCTTCCTGATGGCATAACCTTTGTATTGTTATAAAATTTCCTTCTGTGTCTCGAACAACAATTTCTTTGTTAAGGTCTGTTGAGTCTGGTCCAACTTTCCTCTGGTTACTGCTTGCAGGGATTACCTTGTTTTCCCCATTTTTAAACATTCAACCTGTCTGTGTCTTTTCTACATCCATTTTTCCCCCATATTATGTTTTTCTTGTTTATTCTGTTCATATGGTGAATTTATTGATTTTTGAGTGCTACACTCACCCTGCCTTCATAATATAAATCCCAATTGTTCACGTTGAAGTATCTTTACAATTATTGTTAGATTCAACATACTCATATTTTATAAGGAATTGCTGCACTCTGTTCATGAAACAGCAGTTTTCTAGTGTCAAAGTAATGCTACCCTCATAAAAGGAGCTGAGAAGTATTTTCCATTCCTTTAGTTTCTAAAAGTCTTTGTGTAAGATTGGTATTATTTCTTTCCTACAGGTTTGCTAAAATTCACCAGTGAAGCCATCCAAATCTCTTTCCTCCTTCCCTGGGAATTTCAGTTGAAAACTCAATGCCTTTAAGGAATGCACCACTATTTTCTTGTTCTTTTTCTTCGTGTTTCTGTTTTGGTAAATGTCTTGCATCAGATTTGGGCTCTTGATAAATTTCTCTATTTCATCCAAGTTGTCAAATTTGTTGTTGGTAACATTCTGTTATTGTCTGCTTAATGTCAGGAGACTGTTCAGTGACATTTTATTTTTGTCTTTTTTCTTGATTAGTCTAACTAGAGCTTTGGCATTTGTATCGATCTTTTTAAACAAGCAGCTTACAGTTTTACTGATTTTTCTCTATTGTTTGTTTGCTTTTTGTTTCATTGATCTACACGTTTTATTACTTCCTTCCTTGAACTTTGGATTTCAATTGTTATTTTTTTAGCTTTTCAATTCTTATTTTTTCAGGTGGAAGCTATGATAACTGATTCTGGACATTCAAAAAAATTTTCTCTGTAAGCATTTAATGCTAACACAATCTCTTTCAAGAACTATTTTCTTTTCATCTCCTAAATTTCTATATGGTATGTTTCAATTGTTTGAAATATTTTCTAATTTCCCTTGTTGATTTTTCTTTAAAAAACGAGCTCTTTTGAGGTGGGTTGTTTTTCCACATATTTGGGATTTTCCTGATATCCTTCTGTATTTGAAATTCTGTGTTAGTCAGTTGTAGTCAGAGAAAGTGGATTGTATGATTTCTATCCTTTGAAATGTACTGAAGCTTGTTTCATGGCCCAGCACATGATATATCTCAATTTGATCAAGTTGGAGGAAAGTGTTTAAGTCTTTTGTGATCCTATTCTGTCTAATTTATCAACTAGAAGAGGAGGGTTGAAACCTCCAAGTATAATTGGGAATTTGTTCACTTCTCTTTTGAGTTTTAACAGTTTTTGCTTCATGTATTTTGAGGCTCTGTTGCCACAGGTCTGTTTGGTTAGGATTGTTAGGTCTTGATAAATTGAACGTTTTGTTTTTATGAAATGTCACTCTTTATCACAGGGACTGGGGGACTGGTAATAGGCTTTGTCCTAAAGTCTACTTTATCTTATATTAACATAGCTGTTCCTTTGTATAACATTTTATATTCTTTTCCTTTATAAGAACCTTACAACAGCCTACTTCTATTTCCCTCCAGATTTTGTACCATTGTTACAATATAATTTAATTCTATATGTTATAAACTCTATAATATAATGCTCTTAAAAATATTTTAAATAATTAAAACACAAAGAACAACTTTTTTCTTTTTATACATAGCTATTATTTAAACAGGTCTCAATTTTTTTTTTTAGCAGATCCAAGTTGCCATATAGTATCATTTTCTTTTTGTCCAAAGAACTTTCATTATCATTTCTTATAGTGGTTTTCTCCTCATAATACATTCTTTTAGTTTCTGCTTATCTGAAAACATTTTAAATTACTCTTTGCTTGTGAAAGACATTTTCAGTGGATAGAAAATGACATTTTTTTTTCTTTTGGCAACTTAAAGATGCTTTATTGTCTTTTGTGATATATTGTTTCTGATATAAAACCAGCTGTCATCCTGAAATTTGTTTCTATGAATATAATGTGCCATTTTTACCTAGGGTTTTGAAAAAGATTTCTCTCTTTATTGCTAGTTTGTAGCAATTTGTTTATGATGCGGTTTTCTTTCTTTTCTTTTTTTTTTTGTTGTGCTTTTGAACTTTTTGATTGTGCTTTTTTGTGCGTATTGTTGTTGCTTTTGTGTGTATTGTTGTTGCTTTTGTGTCTGACAGAGTCTTACTCTGTCTCACTGGGTAGAGTGACATGGCATGAGCCCACTTCAGAACAACCTCAAACTCTTGGGCTCAAGCAATCCTCCTGCCTCAGCCTCCCAAGTAGCTGGGACTACAGGTGCCTGCCACAATACCTGGCTAGTTTTTCTATTTTTGGTAAAGATGGGGTCTGGCTCTTGCTCAGGCTGATCTCGAGCTCCTGAGCTCCCATCTCAGCCTCCCAGAGTGTTAGGATTACAGGCGTGAACCATTGAGCCCAGTGTTGACTGCGCATGTTTGTGATTTTATCTTAAAATTTGAGCCATAATTTCTTTGAATATTCTTCTCTGCCCTCTTTCTTTCTCAGACACCAGTTGTATCTACATTAGACTTCTTGGTATTTCCCCTCATTCTACAGAGCCTGGTTAATGTTTTCTTTCTCTTTTTTCTTTGTGTTTAGATTTGATTAATTCTTATTTCCATGTTTTCAGATTGCACACACTTCTTTTCCATGATGTATAATCTGTTTTTAATCCCATGAAGTAGCATTTTTATTTCAGATATTGTATTTTTCAGCTCTAGAAAGACTCTTTTGTTCTTTTTTATTTTTAAAATTTCCTTCTTTATCATTTTCATGTTTTCCTGTGCATCTTTGAACATATTTGTATTATCTACTTTAAAGTGTTTATCTGCCAATCATTTTTTCATTCCTGGATCTATCTTATTGCAATATTGTATAGGCAAGAAGTTCCTGCCTGTACATAGAAGTGTGCTCACAATGTGCAGAATAATTCCCTGTATCTCAGTATATTTGGCTTCAAGTAACAGAATGACAGTAAATTAAGGAAATTTATCTCATAAAGTTTCTAGAGTTTAGCAATTGCTGTTTCTGGTATGACAGCTCAATAATGCAAAGATTAGTGTAATTCATTTTTGCTGTTTTCTTCTTCTTGGTAACCTTGTTTCAAGAAAACTGCAAATCTGCAGACATCAGGCATCACAGCTGTATTTCAAGCAGGAAAAGCATCATGCCTCAAGTCTATTTTTTTCCTCCTGGGAACAATGGTTTACTGGAAATTCAACACAGTGGCTTGCTATGTTATTGGCCAGGTCTGGGTCATACGACTTTCTCTGGACTACCCAATCCTCAAGTTGAACAAAATTATCATAACTGGGTTAGACCAATAATAAATCTTCTCCCTGGATTTTGAATGAATTGGGGCTCCAAAAGCAGGGAGCTGGACAGTGGGGACGGGACAGAGTGTTATCCATTCTCTGCACTGGCCACTGTCAGAGAAGATGGCATTTGGTCCTCATCTTACAGGAAAGTAGCGGGAGAGAGGAGGGTCAAGAGCAGCGTGCACAATCTCTAATGTTATCCAGATCTCAAACAAGAAGAGCCTTAGAAGCAAATTGTAAGACACGTGTGAACTTTAGTTTCTGTGCTATTTTGAACACGTAAAGGCAATTTAATTTGTTGAGTTTTACAGCAGCAGAAGTGTCTTGCAGCACAGTAGAGTACGCATTGCATGTTAGAAACAACTCAGAGTTGTTTTAGCTATGAAATAGCCACAGCTCCAGCAATCCATATTATCCTTGAAGTTTATTTGTCTCCCACTGAGGTCAAAGAGCCATGGTGACACAGTAGACAAAGGGAGTGGACACGACCACGGGAGCTCTTTTGAGTCTTTCCTCTAATCACTCAGGGGCTCTGCAATCTCACGAACATTATTTGACATCCCAAGTTTAAGTAAAATCAGGATAATAAAAATACCTCATTCGTGGGGTTTTAAACAAAAAATATTTCCCAAAATGCATTGTTTTACATTGTTGGGAACGTCTTTGCTTTAGTCAATGTGGCAGGACTTCCCTGCCTGGTTCTGCGTTCAGTTGGTTGTGGCGTCACACGTCCCCTGGGGTTCCAGACACCCCCACTGCACACTGTGAAGATGAGAGGGAAGAAAGGCAAATAATGGTTTAGTATCACGATGAAAGCAGTTTTGATCTCACCTACCCTCCCGGAAAATCTCTGGGAGCTCCTGGACCAGATTTTGAGAATTGTTGGTTAAGAAAATAGGCTCTACCCCTGCTCACTGGATAAACACAGGCAAGATATGAAATGTGTCAGTTCCTGCACCTGTAAATGGACCTAATGATCCTACCTGTCTCGTGGGCTGCTCTGAAGATTCTATAAATTCTCTCAGGAGAGTGTGGGATTTAGTAAGTGATTAGAGTCAGTTACTATTACAGCTCAGAAAATGTACTACACAACAGTTTTTTTCTCCCTGTTTCCTTTGGAATGGAAGGAAACTTAGGAACATTTTCTTTGAGAAGTAGAGACATCTCCTTGGCATTATTGATGGGGCCAATGTGTGGCAATTAATGATGAGTTCATATCGTCCTCATCATATTATAAATGAATCTTTTTCAGCCATGATCTCACTTATTTCTTGTAGCAAAGTGATGGGGTGAGGGATATTTCTTATCCCCATTTCATACACCCAGAAACTGAGACTCAGAGCTTCTATAACTTGCCTGAAGTCAGAGTTTCTGCAGGGAATCTTTATCTTCTGGCTCCACATTCTGTGCCTTTGAAGTCTCCTCCCTGCCTCTCCTTTCTGACTTTTGCACATTAATATGCGTGTGGTGCACCTGCTCGCTGGGAGGTGGCTTTGCCTGCATCAGCTTTTGAAGTTGGTGCTTGAAACTTGTTTTTATTAAGGTTGGAAATTTCACTGAATAGACAGATGGACTTGGAAGCCTTTATATCACTTTGGAGATGAAAAGTGCTGGGTAAGTGTTATTATCCATGTGGTGGTAATTTGATTAAAAAATAAAAAGCAATAAGTATGCAAAAGTGACCCTAAGCAAAAGTGATCGGGACAGGGAGCAGTGGCTATCAGCTTGGAGCCAGAAGACCTCAGGCTTATTCAAATTTCAATTCAGGAAGTTCTTATGGGCTGAGGAGAAAAAACGTCTGTCTGAGACACTAATAAATTCCACAGCTGACCTCAGTTGAGTGGGAGACGGGCAAAGATGTGTAAATTCAATATCATTAGCAGAGAAGTGAGGATGGCCCCCCAGTGACTTCTGGGAGAACTTTGCAGGCAGGAAACGGGGAGCAGGGGGAAGGTAAAAATGCTAATAGTGGACATTAAAGGATCCTTAAAAAGGCAGGTGCCTGGCTCTAGTAATAGCTATAGAAGTGGTAATGCTAATAATGACGCCACCCGAGGTGGGCAGAGGGGGTCCTCTTGTTCAGCCCCATACCAGAAACTTTATCTGCTTTTTCATTTCTCACAAAATCCCCAGGAAGGAGGTACTTTTATTATCCTCATTTTCCAGGTACAGAAACTTAAACTCAGGATGTCAAATAAGGTTGATGTGGTCACAGAGCCAGCGGGTGGCAGAGGGAAGAGCCGACCAGCTCTGACAGCTGTGTCCAAACCACTTGGTCTATTGCATCACCAAGATGCTTTTCTCTTAGTGGGAGATGAAATAAATCTTTAGAACAATATGTGTTGCTGGAGATACATACACTTGCTAACTAAAACAACTCTGAGATCTCTTAGGAAAGCTTTAATCTTCTTGGTATTTGCCTGTTAGGGGAGTAATCGTGAGCGTATTCCCGTGACTTCTGACTTCTGAATAATGAGCTGTTGCTCATTATTGCTTCTGCAATGACAGTCTAACCCGCAAGTAAATTGAAGTCCAATATTCTGTCTGGAAGTAAACAAAGGGGAGATGGCTCTTGAAGGCCTCGCATTGTCCAAGGTCATTAATAAGAATCCATTAGGTGCAAAGCATACAGGTAACATGGGGCAAATCCCACCTGGGCCTCACCTTTCTCCCTCAGGGAGCTTACACTCTGGTGTGGGATATAATTTTCTTTACAAATCATAACTCAGATAGTGGTGGGAGTCTTAAGAAAGAGGCCAAGTTAAGTGGGACAGAGGTTCAGAGGCAGGGCAGAGGTTCAGAGGGAGAGAGCGCTGAGAGATGGTGGTCTGTGAGGTCAGCTGGTGAGGTCCGGGAGGGTGGGTGGAGGAAGAAGCTAGCAAGGGGCTACAGCCTCAGCTCACAGGCCATCCCGCCCACCGTCTGCCTTTGCATTGAGTCTGTTATTGTCATCTCAGGTGCCTTAAATCACTAAGTAAGACAGTGTGTCGTCAGCTCCCTGTGGTAACTCTACAGCTCTTACAGATTAGGACACCAAGCCTAAAGGACACAGTTAAGAACCTTTGTCCAAGACCACGTGGCGACTGAGTTCACAGCAGGTCCACAATTTAGAATTAAGTGCTGGCAGCCTAAGTCCAGCACTTTCTCCCCTGTAGCAGGGCAAGCTTCTATGGCGATCTGTTCCTCCTCAGGCCCCAGCCTTGATCGAGGGAGCCCCGAATTCTCCCATCAAAGTGCACCCTGTGGGCTTAGTCTTCCTTCCTTCTCTTGCCTCAACCCAGGTTCAGGGGAGACAGGCCCCAGGTGAGTTCTGGCTGTTGCCACAGCATCAGATCATGGGAGCACAGCTTTCTCCACGCTGCCTCTGTGACCCTGGAGCATGTGTCACCCCTCAAACAGAAGATGACTGGGTTCCGGCCCCTCTCCTCTTTCTTTTCTGTGCGCCCCCTACCCTGTCCCCTGGTTCACTGGCTTCCACTTGGGCCTTCGGGGATTGTGCAGACCAAGGCCAGAGGAGGAGCAGTGGGTCCAGCACATCATCGGCTAAGGTTGGAGACCCCACATCTCTTGCTGCCTTCTCATGACACTGAACACGTTCATTGCACCTTGCACAGAAACATTCATTAATCTGATCTCACAAAGTGTTCGGTGGGGATTTCTAATACCAAAGCCAGGCCAGTTAAAGGAGGGATTTTTAGTAGAGAGAAGGAATGACTCTGGCTCTGTTGAGTTCATACCTGATATGTACATAATACCTTTTTGGGCAGATTTGGGAGATGGCTCAGGTGAGCTCAGGACAAGTATGAGGGGTTATGATGACAGACGCACAGGACATGAGAATCTCTGTCCCAAGGGATTTGCAGAGGGTCCTTAGCTGGGGAATAGCTTTGTAGACAGTTTCAATGGCATTAGTTCCCATGAACAACTTTTGCCGGAGGTCTAGGCACTAGTTAGAGTGCCAGTCAACAAGCCTTAAATAACAACACAATGTTACCTCCCTGGGCAGGAAGGTCAGAATGAAGGTGACTCTTGAGCATGGAATTGAGTGATCTGCCTCTTTTCTGTGATTCTCTTGGCTCCACTCAAGCCCATACATTCTTCCTTGGTCATATCAAGAGAGGGGGGAGAGAGAGAGAGAGAGAGAAAGAGAGAGAGAGAGAGAAGGAGGAGGAGGAAGAGGAGGAGATAGAAGAAGAAAAGAGAAGAATAAAGGAGGGCAGGGCATGGGGGCATGTGAAAGGGGAGAGAGAAAGAGAGAGAGGGGAAGAGAGAGAAACGCCTTCTCTAAGCAGACTGATAGGGACCTCTTAGACGAGCCGTCCACCTTTAGAGATGCTCCGCACTCAGGTTGATGGCCTGTGCTGTTCAGCTTAGACTAATGGAGATCTGAGGCTGGACTGGGATGGATACCCTAATGAAACTGGGGTCGTGTGTGAGTAGATTTGGGGGAAGCCACTCTTAGTGTCCACTGAGTACCTGGTGCTGTGTGGGGGTTCCACAGGTCCTCAGGGTCACTGGGGGTGCTTAGGAGCCATTGCTAGGTCTGCAGATGGTGATGGGGAGGCTGAGGAGGGTGGAGCACGTCTTACACGTGTGTGAATATTGACTTGTGATGTGATATCTAATATGAAAGTCTATGCACTTTCTAGGTTCTCTTGGAGCAACCAAATGTTCCCTCATGAGGGAATTCGAAGAGAGATTCGGACATAGGGCTTCATATGCAAAATGTATTCAAGTTTATGTCAGAACAACAGAGAAAAATTTCTAATAAGACCCTCACATCCCTCCAGAGCAGTGATGCGTGTCATTTGACAGCTTCTTGTGGTGTCC
>CAUYRH010018451.1:0-77508 GCA_963574655.1 Perodicticus potto
GGCGGGTGCCTGTAGTCCCAGCTACTCGAGAGGCGGAGGCAGGAGACTCGCTTGAGCCCAGGAATTGGAGGTTGCTGTGAGCTGTGATGCCATGGCACTCTATCCAGGGTGACAGCTTGAGGCTTTGTCTCAAAAAAAAAAAAAAAAAAAAAATTTTAATTTCTTTAGAAGCCTTTAGGTAAATGTAGATTGTTAAGTAACATTCCTTTATTGATCCAAAGGCAATTAGGAATTTTAGAAAATATAAAATCTACATTAAGGAATAATGTAATTGTTATTTTATTTTGAATTATCAGAGAAACATAACATCTTGACACATTACTCAGTTAATAGAAATAGCTGTCTGTCCATAATATATAACATTGTCTGAGATTTTTAAAAATCAATTTATAAAGATACTAGTTTTTTAAGTTACTGCTCACTTTAATTGTAGCCTCATGTTTATATTTACATACTCTTATGGTATATGTAGTTATTGATCTGATCTGTAAGGCAAGTGTAAAGAATTTAGGAAGTTCCATTTAATTTTCATGAAAAAATTCTCTGTTTTTTTTGTATGAATTAGTATGTGTAGGGTTGTCTGTTACCCCAACCCCCAGATATTAGCTCCATAAGGTCAGGATTTTTGTCTGTTTTATTCATTAGTGTATTACAAATCCCCCCCTAAGTGTCTGGTTCAAAGCTGTCAAAAGTGCTTTATTAAAAGAATGAGCTGTAATATTTTACGTTAACCCCACCCCTAGAAAGATATATCCCTTTTTTTTTTTTTTTTGAGACTGAGTCTCACTATGTCATCTTCAGTCGAATGCTATAGTGTCACAACTCACAGCAACCTCAAAGTCTTGGGCTTAAGCGATTCTCTTGCCTCAGCCTCCCAAGTAGCTGGGACTACAGGTACCTGCCACAATGCCCAGCTATTTTTTTTGTTGCAGTTGTCGTTGTTTAGCTGGCGCAGGCCAGATTCAAACCCGCTTGCCTCAGTATATGTGGCAGGTGCCCTAAACACTGAGCTGCGGGCACTGAGCCGAATATATCTTTCTCTTATACTCCTACAGGCATAAAACAATGTATGAAAGCATTTGCCTTAAGAATACTAAGAATACTAAAAGAACATTAATAATTTCTTATATATAGTCTTCCATTTTATATTGGAATACACTCATTCTTAGTAAAGAGGCTTTTTTCTTTTAAGATTAAAAAGCTGTCCAGTTTGTTCCTGTTATCTTTAAACTTTAGGGATTTTGTAACTTGAGCAATTGTTTTTATTTTGGAAGAAATCTTTTTCAAGTAGAAAACCACCTTAAGATTTACCAGCTCAACACTACTTTTAAGTTCTCCAATATTTGTGCAAATTACAAAGTTTAAATTATGACCCTTGTTGCAAACTATACTTTTCTGGTGACCATGAAAACTATACTTTCAAAAGTTTTTAAGAAAACTTTTCTTAAAGTACTAAGATATATAAACGTTAGGACCTTTAACATCATTTCATAAATTTCTTGCTAGTTTTTAAAATCCTCAAAGAGTTCATTACATATAGAGAGGGTGCTAAATAATATGTACATATTTTTAAAAAGGAAAAAACTATTAAAATACTCAAGCCATGTTTGACTTCTGTAATTATAAGAGATACAATATGCAAGACAACAAATGTTATCAGTATATATTGAGTATTACAATTTCAATACAGTTTTTTCCTTAAAATGTTTATACATAATTTTGGCACCCTCTATATTTAGCAATCTCATAGGAATTCTTTGGCATTTGAGAAATGTTAAAGCCTTTAAACAAAGTTTCCCAGAGATTCATAACCTGTCTTATATCAAAGAACTCCCATGGAAACCATGCCTGGGTCAACTTCATCATGACCATTTAATTCCTCTAGAAACACAGCTTTTATAACCATAATAACAGAGTCCCTAGTTGAAGGTTCACAATTCTTTTGCACACACCCTATCCATTTCTCAGTTCACTTTAGTGTCCACGTGGGAAAAACAAAATCTCATGCTATCAAAATTGGGAAAACAATTACTATATTCTTGGGCAATTTGGAGTTTATTTGCAACCCTTTCTTCCAAGCAAAAGAAACCAAATGAAAAGAAATGCCTACACCCTGACCCAGTATAAACAGGTAAAGCTGGGCCTTTCTGCACACCTGCCTGACCAGGAGAAGAAGCTCACTCAGATAGGCATCCTAGTGGTCCTTCATCTGATAGCTGCCTTTTCCTCCAGGGTCAGTAGCTGTCTGTTATATGAAGGAAGATGCACAAGGCCAAAGCTTGTACCTCCCACAGTTTACTAGCAATCCAGGATATCCAAGGAGAGTAGGATAAACTCAAGTCGGAAGAAGAAAAAGGCATACACCAGATTAGACTGACTCTAACCCAAGATTTCTTGACCAAAACACCGCTGACCTATGGGGCTGGATCATCCTTTGTTGTGGGGCTGTTCTCTGTTACAGGCTGTCTAACAGCATCTTTGTCCTCTACTCTCTAGATGCCAGGAGCATGAAACCCCCTACTTGTGACAACCCAAAGTATATCCAGACATTGCCAAATGCCCCTTAGGGGGCCCAATTGCCCCGGATATAAACCACTAACTACTATAACTTCATCAGACTCTCAAATGGAGTTCATCAGGAGGATAGAATTCCCTGTGTTTGTCCTTTAATTTTGACAACTTTAACAATTGTCTCAAATCAGAAAACTTACACACTAATTCCATCTAGTCTTTGGCTCAAGGAAAAAAAAAACTCACATGATCCATAAAACAAATGACTGAGGAGATTCTCTGAGAAAAAAAAAGAAAAAAAGTTTATATTAATGGTGTTGCAAGGAGGTTAGAGTGAAATCAAAGAAGCAGGCAGTTCCTCACCGACATCCACATGGAGGTCACTTGTACCACCCTGCCAGATGATGTTTGTCTCAGCACAGTCACTGTCTTCCTCTCTGTACTTACTCCCCATTCTGTTCAGCCAAATGAATCATGGTACCAATTGTTGATTTAACGCAACTACATTTGAATAAAGAATTTGTCACATTTGTTTTAGTCTTCTGTATGAAGAAATTCCAAGTTCCTCCAGCTAACCAGAAGACTGTTAGATGTATCTTCAAAGAGATGTCACATCACATTATGTTATTAAGACAAATTATCAAGTAAGGCAACCAATTTAAAAAGCAAACTTCTAGAAGTTAAAGGTTCTATTTTATTTTTTATTTTTGAGACAGTCTCACTCTGTTTTTCTGCATATAGTGCGGTGGTATCATAGTTCACAGCAACCTCAAACTCGTGGGCTCAAGCAAGTCTATTGCCTCAGCCTCCCCTGTAGCCGGAACTCCAGGCACCTGCCACAACACCCGATTAATTTTTTTTATTTTTAGTAGAGATGAGGTCTTGCTCTTGGTCAAGCTGGTCTTGAACTACTGAGCTCAAACAGTCCTCCCGCCTCAGCCTCCCAAAGTACTAGGATTACAGGCATGAGCTACCGCACCCAGCCTACAGGTTCTATTTTAAAGAATTTGACAGTCTAAAGCCCAGGTGTTTTAAAATACTTGTTTGGTAATAAAAAGTATGTATTTCTATTCACATTTACCAAATAGCAGAGCATGCTTGTAGTTCTTCAACAGAACTAGCTTCTTAAACAAGAATAGTGTCTGCTATTCTGCAGCTTTGGGACAGAAAAACATTTTCTCTTATTCTGAGATTTTTTTTCTTAAGCAGCATTCTCAAGAATAAGCACTGGAATTCTCTTAGCACAGAACACCAAAGAGTAGTTCTGAGTAGCTCACAACTTAAAATATAAGGAAAGAAAAGGGCAGAAGAGAACTTTTAACAAATGGAATGTGAGCTGAGCAATGTTCTGTCTCCACAAAATTTGCACTTTTACATACGAGTGGGTTGCAACATTTCATCTTCTTTAAGAGACAACAATATAGTGTATAGTTAAGAGCATGAACCTCGGAGTCAGTCTGGTTTAGGATGGTTCCAACCCTACCTTCTACCACGTGTGAGCTGTAACTTGAAGGCATGGAACCCCTCTGTGTAGAATGAGGGTGAACAGCAACTACTTCTTATCCCGTTTATAAAGCGTGACATGTAAGCTCTCAGTAAAAGGTGAGTCTGTAGGTGCTTTCTTCCTGGAGCCGTGGGCTGTGCTCCCACACTGCATTGACCTTCTTCATCCTGTGCCTTCCCTGCCAAACGAAGTTCCCTTAAGGAGAGATTTTGCCTCTCTGGTAAAAACTAAGCTTTTCCCCATTTCCAATCTCTTCTATCTCAACTTTTCTGTGTGGCTTTCAATATGCAACTTAAATCTCACACTAGCTTTTCTAACTAACCTTGTTTTCTGCCACTCCCCAGAATGTTCTTTCCTTGTCAAATAGCTTAATGGTCTCAGTTACTTTTAAAACTTCATTCACAGTATCTTTACCAGAAATGCTTCCTCCTATCGCAACTACTGATCCTTTAACACTCATTTCTGACCCGTTTAGAATAAAATCTTTGTCACTGCAGTCCTTATTCAGTCAACATTCAGTAGTACCTCCATGTGCCTGGCAACAAGTAAGGGCCTAGGAATGCTATAATGATTGGGACCTGGCCCTGCCTTCCCGGGATTTAACACAGCCTGGCACAGTAGACAAGCAGGTAAATAAGAGCTGTGGGCGCTATGATGGGCAGACCTCATGGATGGCCTTCCCTGGCTCCTGTGCTTGATGTATATCTCATGAGGATTTAATTATACATTGTTTTCCTTGTACTTTAGTAGCTGAGTCTCATATTCTCAACTAAATTGTAAGGATAGAACTGAGTACACGGTGAGCACTTGAGAAGCATATGCTTCTGGCTTGATCTTTACCCTTCAGATACCTATTTAAAGGGAGGGACTGATTGCCCAGCTTGTTGTAATAAGCCTCACAAACTTCAAAAAACAAATTAAAAAACAAAATCAATTGTGATGTTAAGCTTCTGGCAACTTGACTGGTCCCAGGCTTTGAAATTCATGGAATGGTTTGTTCTTTTGCTATTGCCCTAGGTAGAGTGCTGTGGCAACATAGCTCACAGGAACCTCAAACTCAGACTCAAGCAATCCTCTTGCCTCAGTTTTCCTACTTTTAGTAGAGACAGAGATCTCGGTTTTGCTCTGCCTGGTTTCAAACTGCTGACCTCAGGCAATCCACCTACATTGGCCTCCCAGAGTGCTAGAATTACAGGCATGACTCACCATGCCTGGCCAGAATGGTTCATTCTTTAATTTGGCAATTCTAAAATGAAAATAAAGTATTGTCCTTTGAGTCAAGTAAAGTTAACTTTATGGAAAGTTCCTATTTTGTTCCTATTTCCTTTATGCATTGTCCCTATTTCGTCACAGACCAGGAAAAGCATCATCAAAGCTTAGGCAAGTATCTCAGTTTCAGAGCTTCTGAGTGCCACCGAGAAGTTCATAAAGCATGACCTGAGTCCTCAGTTTACACACAGTGCAGCTGTGTCTCAGGTCTGTTGCTGTCCCACAGTGTCAGCACCAGAAGTCCACATGGCTGGCTCAGTGACAGAAATAACGTTTCCAGGCATCGGTAAGCTTCACCAAATAAGTTACCTACAAATGTTCTAAATAAGGCTTCATTTTCCTTCCCACAAAAAAAAAACTTTTAACTTTTATGTGGCTTGATAACATTTTAGTCTTTTTAGAGCTTTCCCACTAACCCCAGTGCCACATGTGTGTAAATTAGCTGTCCTTCCCGCTACCTTATCCTCATGGCGATAAATCTTTCCAAGCTCTCAAGTGCTCACCAACACAAAACCTAGTCTGGTACCTAATGGGGGCATAGAGTGAGCAAGATCTCTCCTGATTTTCTACTGCTGAAAAAAACCCTTTCTTAAAGGACCAGCTCAGGTTAGTAGAAATACTCACTATTCCAGGTGCTAGGGATGTAGCAGGGAAGAAGACAGAAAGCCCTGTTCTAATGGAGTTTACATGCTAGTAAGGAAAGGAAGATAAATGCCCTAGCTTTAGATAGTGATAAATGCTATGAAGACATAAATGGCACAGTATGATGATAATGGCAGTTAAAATTGTTAAATTGTGACATGCAGTGCAAAGTGACAACAGCCCATAGCAGATTCTATATTGATCTATCTGAGAGCAAGTGAAACCTATCTGTGTGACTGTCCATATTGGAGTAATAACAACAGCAGACATTGAGTTCTAGGCATGGTTCTAAATGCTTCAGAGCTCTGCTGCCCAATACGGGAAGACACTAACCATGTGGGCATAGTCCAATATTAGTTAATCCAAGTAAAAAGAAATAAAATGAAAAACTCAGTTTCTCAGACACATGAGCCACATTTCAAGTGTTCAGTAGGTATATGTGGCTATTGACTATGTTATTGGACAACAAATAATAGAATATTTCCATCACCACAGGAAGTTCTATTAGCACCTTGTTAAAGTTAAACTCAATCTTCACAATGCCTACTAAGGTACGTTCTAATTTTCCCACTTTGCAGATGAGGAAAGTGAGGCACAGGGAGTTATGTTTAATTTCTCCAA
Organism: Perodicticus potto; assembly: GCA_963574655.1. Taxonomy (NCBI): domain Eukaryota; kingdom Metazoa; phylum Chordata; class Mammalia; order Primates; family Lorisidae; genus Perodicticus; species Perodicticus potto. Next base: position 6,548 of record CAUYRH010018451.1, read on the forward strand.
GGTTGTTAACAAAAGGCAGAGCTAGGATTCAAACCATAGCAGTCAGCATCCAGAGCCTGGGGGCTAATCCTCCTACCCTGTTATGTCACTATAGCAGCTCTTAGGTTGAGTACATCTCAGCTGTACCATCCGCTTTCAACTGAGCTGCAACCAATGGAGAACCTTACCCCATGGTAAAATCTTGTCATTGAAAGCTTTAAGACTCAGCTGAAAGAATTTCTGAGAAAAGGATCCTATCCTGACCAAAAAAAAAAAAACAATGGAGGCCTACGTTAGCACAATTTCTCCCTCCTTGAAAAGGAAGAGGGATCTACAAAGCACCAGGAGAATACCAAGCTTGTGTGTAATCTCAATAAGGCAAATTATCTAAACTCTCCATACCTGTTTCCTCATATGCAAAGTTGGAAAAATACAAAGTACCTATGCTAGAGCACATGAGGATTTTATGAGATACGCCCTGAAAAGCCTCAGCACAGGACCTAGCACACGGTAAACACTTGGTAGGTGGCAAGTACTGCACTGTCCACAGCAGGTTTGCTACTCTACTCTTAAAGACATTCCAGAATGCACAGAAAACACCAGAACTGGCTATCTTCCTATGTGGGGAGACAGCTCATCCTTACCTCCTAGAACTGCTTGGGTTAACACTTCAAGAAGGCACATGGCTGAGAAAGTGGCAGCCTTTGGAAATGGATTTGCATTTAGCCCAGGCACTGTCTAGTGTTTTTAAGTTTGGGCAAGTGTATTTACTCCTCTGAGCCTTAGTTCTTTAAAAAATGGGTGCAATCAGGCAGCACCCATAGTTCAGTGATTAGGGCGCCAGCCACATACACCAAGGCCGCCAGGTTCTAACCTGGCCTGAGCCAGCTAAAACAACAATGACAATTGTAACAAAAAAAATAGCAGGGCATCGTGGTGGGCGCCTGTAGTCCCAGCTACTTGGGAGGCTGAGGCAAGAGAATTGCTTAAGCCCAAGAGTTGGAGTTTGCTGTGAGCTGTGATGCCACCGTACTCTACTCATGGCAACAGCTTGAGACTCTGTCTCAAAAAAAAAAGAAAAGAGAGGTGCAGTCATACCCATCTTGCACGATTGTTTCAAGGGATTATCTATGAGCCTGGCACAAAGACACTTGGTAAATAATAGCTATAATTAGTATTTTTGTTAATGATTTTCAGCTTTTCTTGATTAAAACATATGTTTGAGTATTCACCCACAGGCTGTGCTAAGACAGATGTGTCAAAAACAATCACTTTAAAGCATAGTCATCACACCCTTGAAAGGGAGGCCAGTGCTAATGGCAAGGCCTGGGGGGGCATGTATGTAGCAACTGCTTGCCCACTGTCCTACAACCAGCAAGGACAGTGGCTGCCATGTGTGACCTAAGGTGACCATCCTGCCCTTTCTGAAAACTAGGAGAAATAAATTTCCCAGGCTCCTGACTGACCAATAGGCTTTATTAGAGTTGGATCAACTAGAAGCTGAAACATCCAACCTCAGAATTTTTAATTTCAAATGAGAAACAAGGGCACTCTAAGCCACAATTGTTAAGTTCTGCATATATAGATACTTTGGGTGCATATTAGTATAAGTAAGTAAGAGTGAGCCTGAAATGGATAGCGCCTGTGGCTCAAAGGAGTAGGGCACTGGCCCCATATACCAGAGGTGGCAGGTTCAAACCCAGCCCTGGCCAAAAAAACTGCAAAAAAAAAGAGTGAGCCTGAAAAAATGTGTCACGAGTCAAGGATTATAATTAGTCCCATTGTGAGAGCATGAGGTCAAGTATAAGAGGAAAGTAAAGACAGATGTACAAATGAAAAAATAGTAACCTTTAGCAAGGTAAAGGACGGTAAGAATAAGAATATACTAGGTTTCATCCCATTCTTTGAAAAATCCTAATAAGCATAAGATACAGTGGTGACTTATTTTCTTCACCCTCCTCCCACAGGTAATATGTCATCTATGAACTAGTCATCCTGCTTCTTATTTTACTCTCCTTTACTGGTTTTCACTTATTTCTACTGGGTTAATATTGCTAATGGCTTATTTATCTAATATGATCCACATTTAGTTGCAAAGACAAGCCTTAAAGTAACAGGCACAGCACCTATATACCTGGTGTCATTCTCACACTGACCAGCTGTGTCTGGACCATAGGGTTGCTAGCATATTTTAAAGGACAGATGTCCTTTAATGGACAGACGATTTATAGGGAGTGATTTTCCTCTCCTGGAACTTAATGCATGACCTATGAAAGAACTAGAATATATGATCCTGGGAGTTCTCTCATTCCCTGACATAATAAAGAATGATTATGAGTAGAAAGAACTTTATGGGAGCCAGTCTGAAATGTCATCATTAAATGTGCCTGTCATATTCTACATAGCACAAGAAGCTCTCGGAAAGGAAACGTTTAAAGAATTGAATAATCCATGTTGGGGCTGGCAGATCACTATATGGAAAGGCAAGGGTCAAGCAGCTTTAAATGGACATGCTGAAGCCATCCAAAAAAAGTTCTAGGACATGAAGACTTAGGGAAATGGTAAATGCTATCTTTAAAATTAAGTTTATCTTAAAAGAAAAGTTTATCTTCTTTTAAAAGTGTTAGTACTTATGTTTTCCCAAAGAAATAAGCGTCCAATAAAAATAAATATTTTATTGATCACTGGAAGGTAGGTAATTACTAAAATTAAATGCCTGGTTGTGGTGACTCTACTTACAACAATTCAGTATTGTTGGACTATTTTAGTATTGTTAAATGTCGCTAATGTCCTGCCTGTTTAAACTCTTCTGAAGTAATCAGTGTGGGCCCATTTGTAGACAGGCAAATCAGAGGATTTGACTTGCTTTTGCTTGATCACATAGCCAAATTCTTATAATGTCCAAGATGACATGGCTGGGACCAGGTAGAGCTCTTTCTGCTACACCACAGGAATAAACTCTGTAAGCGGCGGTCATGTCTTCAGATGTTCAGTTTAGCTACATAAGTTATTATAATTAATGAAACAATTACCTCTTTTTATAATAAAGGAAAAGTATGGCTACATTCAAGTGTATAGAGCTTCAGTTAATGAGTCCCTGTATTTCTTTAAAACCTGTACTGTAATTAGGCAGACCCACAAAATGGATAAAACAAGCCTTATCAGTTAAGGCAGCTGACATGGTTCATCTGTTTGGCAGACCATATAGAGAGATGTTTGTTTTTTTTTTAAAGTGACAGAGTCTCACTTTGTTGCTGCCGGTAGAGTGCCATGGAGTCATAGCTCACAGCAACCTCCAGCTCTTGGGCTTCGGCAATTCTCTTGCCTCTTCCTCCCAAGTAGCTGGGACTATAGGCACCCGCCACAACGCCTGGTTATTTTTGTTGTTGCAGTTTGGCCGGGGCCAGGTTCGAACCCACCAGCCTTGTTATATGGGGCCAGCACCCTACTCACTGAGCGCCACTCTAGAGAGAGATTTAAAGCAAGTAAATGTGTCTCCTTGGCCTAAGTTTTGATGATCAAGCTCTAAGATTTAAGGAATATTTCCTATTTTATTAGTATGAAAATTAAAATATTTCCTATTAGTATGTGGCATTTAGGATCACTGTATCTTTTAGTTATAGCCATTAGACAATTAAAAACTGTAGTAGTCACAATCAGATGTGGAAATGAAAACACTAAATAGGAACTGCTTGTTTTCCTTTCCATTAAAGAAAGATACTACTACTACTTACAAATTGTGAGATATTTATATCCTTAAATTGTTGGCTCAGGATCATTTTGGTAATTGACAAGCTTGTTAGAAGTTCACAAGTGACTTTTCTATTAAGTTGCAAACATTTCTAGCTTCAGCTCATGAAACAAGCCTATTTGAGTGACTCCCAGAGGGCAGTCACTCCCAGAAAGGGCTGCAGGAGGAAGCAGGCTGAATAGAGCCACCACAGTTTCACCTGGCCCTGGGCTACCTCCCCTTCTAGGGGTGACTTCTTTCTGGGGCTGCTCCCTTTGTGCAACGGGAAGTGCTGAGCTGACCTTACAGGCATGTGTCCAGTCCTGAACAGCAACCTTCCTGCTTCTGAGGGTGGGAGGGGGGGTGCTGGTAGGGTCTTCAACAGAGTGCCAGCATCCTGGCTTTTAGTAACCCAGTCTTCCTGAGGCCCATGGGACTCCCAGAAGGTACCATATGATACAGACCATGGGAGCTCATGCATTTGCCTATCTTGGCCTGCATGGCCCACTTAGAGACACCCTTAGGCAATCTGAGATACAGACTTGCTTTCTTTGTGAGACATTCACACAGAGGGGCTAAGGCCTTATTAGTGTACACACACATGACCTGTTTTTTAATAGAAGCCAAATAGAAACTCTTAAATTATGAGATAATCAGAGTGCAGAGAAACCCAGTTAATAAATCCATCATGTAGCCTCCAGTGACTGCAGACTTCCCAGACAGGCTGCATATCCTATTTCCATGTCTAATTGCTGATTTCTCTCATCACATCTATTACAACTTTAATGTTAGGCTGTGCCTTCTTTCAGAAGGAAGTAGCTGCCAGAGTCTAAAGAATTGTCGATGGGCCTTGTATTTTATGATAATGTCAGAGGAGGAATGTATAATGCATGGGGGGGGAGTACCTAAGAATTCATCAGTCATTTTCTGCATATCTTGGGAACACTAAATTGTTGCTTTTACAAAAATTGCCTTCCCGTTGATTCTTCTTGGTGCTCGTAAACCAATCACAATTGTAGCACAATTCCATGATAATCTTGGAATAATATTATCACAACATATGATGCTACTATGTTAGCAGATATTTGGTGATCGTCTTTTGTTACAAGGAATACCTTTATAACTTTTTTCTAACTATAAAGTAGTATGTGTTCCTCATTAAAGAAGCTTTAGGTAGTACCAGTAGAATTTTGAAAAATTAAAAATCACCCACACTCTACTGTATAGAGATCAATACTTTCACCACTTTGGTGTGTGTATCCTTCTAGATTTTTTTCACTATCTCTGTATACAAAGATGTGATGTTACACATATAGCTTTTAATATACTTTTTAAAATTCAACCTATCATAGACATATTACCTTGTCAATAATTCTACATTTTTTAAATTATTGAATAGTTTAGAAGTGCCATGATCACCCCTTACATTCAGATTATTTTGTGTGGTGGTTATCTTGCAAAATATATATAAGGCTTTTTTTTATTTCTACTTGAGTTTTCTTTTTAGCTTTTAGAGGCTTACCTATTAAAAGATGTCTGCTGCCTAGCCAGAGAATAAGGGACCCCACGAAACATCTCCATCCAAAGTTTTCACGTTTGGATGAGTCCAAATTTAGTTCAGCTACCACTTTATTAGAATAAGACAGACAAATAGTAAATGTTTTATCTGGAAAATCTCATTTTATCTTTCCAGTCATTATATGATATAGGTACTGTGATTATTTCTCTTGCTAAAAAAGAGAAAGGTGAAGACTTAGGTTGCAGTTTGAATGTGGCCACATCAGAATGGGAACCCAAGATTCTGATTCCCATGCTAGGCTCTTAACCACACCTGTTTTTACTACATTAATAACCCTAATTCAGGGCGGCGTCTGTGGCTCAGTGAGGAGGGCGCTGGCCCCATAAATACCGAGGGTGGCAGATTCGAACCTGGCCCTGGCCAAACTGCAACAAAAAAATAGCTGGGCATTGTGGCGTATACCTGTAGTCCCAGCTACTCGGGAGGCTGAGACAAGAGAATCGCCTAAGCCCAGGAGTTGGAGGTTGCTGTGAGCTGTGTGACGCCACAGTACTCTACCAAGGGCGACAAAGTGAGATTCTATCTCTAAAAAACAAAACAAAATAAAACAAACAAAAAAAAACCCTAATTCCATAAGAATGATTAATAAACAAGATTTTTTTTTCTTTAAAAAATAATTGTACCTTTGCCTTCAACATTTTTTGCTTCCATTTTGTAATGGTGTTCACTCTTTTTACCAAAATATTCCTGGAGTCATTGTTGAATGCTTACCCTTCTTTGAAATGATGTCCTTTTTCTTGCTGCCCTATTCTTTTGAAATTTTCAAATTGCTTATTAGGGTCCTACAGCTTAAAACAGTTTATTTATCCAGGTTACGTGAATTCAGAATAACATTGGTATTCATTTTCAGAGATGATAAGGTTCCTTTCTTAAAAGCAGGTATTTTGGATTGAGAGTTGATGGCCTAATTAGCCTTGGACCTTTTTTTAGCCTCTTATGAAGTACTATAGATTGTTTCAAAGGAAGAAGTAGGTTTTACTGTCCCTTAGGGCATCTTGCTTTGCCTAACTCTGTTTGCTTCCCTGTTTGGCTCCTTTCCAGCAAAAATGGAGGATAAAGGCCACTAGAAAATGCTTCTCTTTGCTTTTATGTTTTCCTCTTTTAAAATAACTAGAATTTCTTTGCTAGCTCGTTTCCATATTTAGATGATACTCAGGAGAACCCAGGTAAACAACGTGGAGGTACAATTATAGAAGTCTAGACCAACATTTATATAAAAATAGTATAGCTAATATTTACTGAGCACTTACTATATGCCAGACAGTATATCTGCTTATACTATGATTCAGATATGACAATTATGTAGGTGACAAGATAGGGTTCAGATTTAACCTCAAACACAGTCTAACTCCTCAAACGTGTGTCCACTGTGTTCTCTTTTATCCGTATGCTAAGCAAATCTTCTTTGGGCCTTGATTTCTTAATCTTAAAACAAAGAAGTTGTTGGATGGCTGATTTTACAGGTTTCTTCCACCCTCAACATTTTTCTGAGTCCATGAATCTACTTAGAAAACACTACCTCCCTGCTAAGAATCATTTTAGATACTCTTACATTTAGTCACTACAATTGCTGATTTTGTTTCCTGGCCAATCTTCATTTTCTTGATGGCATTGCTTAAGCTATAGGACACCAGCACAGTACAGAAAGTTCCCTGAATAAGGCCTCAGAGCTCCCTGTGCACAAATGCTAAGATACTATTAAGTGCCAGGCCGCAGGGTCAGGGCAGGGCTTCCCAGAACACACACAGGGAGGGCTCTAGCTCTTCCCATTGGTCAGGGTGAGAGAGGACCAAATGTGAATGGGTTATAACTTATTCATGACTAGAATCTTAAATAGCTTGTTATAACTAATTCACAGCTACCACCTGAGTACTGGTGTGCTGCTATTTTTTCAGATTCTAAAATTATTACCCTATTTCCACAGGCTTTGCGTTCAGCTAAAAGATAGGTTTTGTTCTGTTTGCCAAGAAACAAATTTCCCATTTTTAAATAGTAAGACCCTTTACTACCAAGGATATTCCATTTCTTTTAGTCCAAGAAATGTAGTTTAGGGATACTTTAGCAATATTGCTTCTGGCATGTCAAGAAATTATGGGATGAGGTAATGTCCAAATCAGTGCTGCTGCAGCACTTTTTGATTAATGCAATATAATGCTGGTTTAGATGTCCTCAGTACCATTATGAAGTGGCATAAAATTATCTGAAGCGCATACGGAATGCATGAGTTCAGATGTGCAGGAAGAATGGAAGTTAATTAGGCCAGGGGGGCAGGAGATGGAAGAATGTTCCAGATAGAGGGAACAAGATGTGCAAAGGCCCTGTGTTGGGTGTGGCCAACGCCAGGGCCAGAGGACACCAGTGCTAGTGAGCATAGAGCCGGAGGCGGCCCAGTGGGATGGGGTGGGGAGGGCAGGCTGACTTGTCAGGGCCTCCCAAGGCTGTGGTGCTTGGTCCCAGGAACATCAGAAAGATGCAATGTGGTCAGAGAAAAACCCCAGAGATAGACACGGGAAAAGGTATATTTTAAAAGGGGGAAAAGATAAGTCCGGCTTTGGTTCCTCCTCACAGTGACATCAGAGGGGTCCTGGCAGCTAGTGTCTGAGCCAAGTGCTGTGTGTTCCCCTGGAGCAGCCTCGACTTAGCCCCCAGAGGGCTCCTGTCAGCCTGGCCTTAGAGAGGAAGAGTGTGAGTGTGGTCCTGGCCCTGGAGAGCTACACGGTGGGAAACCCAGTTCTTTGTTTTTGTTTTTTTGTAGAGACAGAGTCTCACTCTTTTGGCCTCGGTAGAGTACCATGGCGTCACATAGCTCACAGCAACCTCCAACTCGTGGGCTTAGGCGATTCTCGTGCCTAAGCCTCCTGAGTAGCTGAGACTACAGGCACCTGCCACAACACCCACCTATTTCTTTTTTTACGCTTTGGCCTGGGGCCGGGTTTGTACCTGCCACCCTCAGTATATGGGGCCAGTGCCCTACCCACTGAGCCACAATCGCCGCCCAGAAACCCAGTTTTTGTTCCTAAGCTAGTCTGGCTGCTGTGAGAGGGTGCTGGCTAGGTCCAGTATTCCTTACCCTTATCCAGCTTCATGGAAAACTTGGCCACAGCACAAGCAAGGCTCATGCTGCATGGATGGTCAGCAGTGCTGCTTTAGTCATGTGACTTTCTAACCTAGACTCAGAGAGCCGTGGATCCTGCCTCTCTGCGAGCAGTGCTGTTCCCAGGCTGGCATGTCACCTGGTCCTGTGTTCTGCTGAGGGATGCTGGCTTCCCTTCCATGGACTGTATCTGTCTGTCCTCTGCAGTCTCAGAGCACCAGAGATTTGATGTACACAACTTGGAAAGATATGAATTTCTGATGAAATTCTATCTGCCCCAAACCTTGGGATTTTTACCCAGAGAGCCTGAGGGCTAGGAGAAACTGTGCAGCTCAGATGCATTGCTTGGTTTATGTAGGACATTTTCCTCTGTTCCCTCAGAGGCATACTGTGAGAGCAAATGACCTCGGTGACAGGAAAGCACTTTGTGCTCATGCAAGTCAAGATGGTCCATAAATAAGATTATTATGTCATCATTTATACAAAATTCCCTGAGAGGCAGGAGCAGCACTTTTGGATTAGGATGACAAGAAGACTCAAGCTGTTGACCAGGCGGCTGTCCTCCTCCTCCTGGACAGCAGTGAGTGGGGCCCTTTTCTCCCCACAACCTTCTTCATAACATGCTGCCCCCTCCCACTCCAGGAAGCTGCCTCATGGGTCTTCAGAGGCCATCTCTCTAGAATTTGGAGTGGAAAGGCTTTTTTGAATGTTAATTTTCTGAATTTGTAAACAGTAAATTAACAGAAATACTTAGCGAATTTACCATGGGAGAAAATGCCTATATGGCTTAGCCTTTGAGTCATGATCAAGGTAACTTACACTATAGATCTGTACCCTGCAAGCACGTATTTGCACTGCTCCTGCCAGAGAAGAAGTAGTAGGCCTGTGCACATTCACCAGTGTGGGGCCAGCCCTGGAGTTTACAGTCACTTGGAGAAGAGGACCAGTGTCCAGGCTGTTCTGCCGTTGGTTGCCCAAATAACTATAAAATTGCCAAAGGCTACCAGCAACGCTTAGAAACAAAATCAGATTGCCTGAAGACAAAGGCTGCAGTACAGAGCGCCCACAATTTGTGTGTATGTCCTTTGACATAGAAAGTCCAGTGCTTTGCAAGACAGGCTCTATGAGGGTTGTCCTCCATTGCTGGTTGACACAGGACTGAGATGGGGTGAAGACCTGTAGTGTCGCAAGATGCATTATTCATCTGCACCAGATGCCTGCACTTCCACTCCCATCCAGCACACTGGCTCCTTCAGGATTGATCACGGATGCTCCTTCATGTTTCTGATGCTTAAGAGTGTCTCAAATACAGAATTAAGCCTCTCAGGACCAAGTCCATTTCTTCTGAATTAACTATATCTCTCAGCTGTGTTGTCTTGGCCTAAACAGGATGCTTTCATAGCTTCATTCACGTCATGCTACTGGAAGGATTAAATTACAGTGATTACATGTCATCAGCAGCTAAGGATAAAAATTGAAGACATCACTGCTTTTCAACTGCAGCAACTCTTTTGCCCTTGATACTGTTTTATTTAGAAAGTCAGAGATACTGTTTTATTTAGAAAGTAATTTAGTAAGTTAGATGCCATTTGGATATTGATTTCCTTGGTCCCAAGAGGACATTTCTTGTTTGTGTATGTCCTAACAACTGCAGAGTGCCCTGCACAGATGGCACATCCACATTAGAGCCTTTTAAGTCAGCACAGAGTAGGGAAGGGGAGAGCGACAGTGAATGTTACCAGGTCGGAGATCCTCGTCCTCCAGCTATCCGGAGTCCAAGTGGTGTCACTGGAGCTCACTTGCGGCCTGGCCACATTATGTAATCCTACTCTCGCTGTTCGCCTTGCATTCCTTCTTAGCCCTGCTATCTACCTATAATAATGGGAAGTTTCAAGGACACATTTTTATTTCTGTAGTTACCACAGTGGATTCATGAAATACAGAGTTGTTACCTGTCAAAGTTGCTGATTTACCAAGGCAGTTTAGAGTATAAATACTCATGTAAGTCATATTTGAATTTGCTACAAATGAAATTTAATACTGCACTATGATTGGGATGGGGCACCTGCAGCCACCAAGACTGCGATTTTACCCCCGTCCTGCCCCTTTGGTTGTTGTGGAAGCAAGTATGTATTTCCATGTCTGGGCGCCTGTCATTTTGTGCTATTGGGGCTGAGTGAAATTCTTTTGAACTTTTAAAATATTTTAGTATATCACGTTTTCTTTGAGCAAGGCATGCCTGTAAACTAAAGGCTCTATAGCCCTGAAGGTCTCATGCTGCTCTGGTGCCACAGTTGTGCTGACAGCTCATTCATTGAACAAGTGCTGCCACAGGCCTCCTTTGTGCCAGGCACCATGCTGGGGATGAGAGGGCAGTGGCATACTAGCACTTACAGACTCCCAGACAGAGGGAGTGGACTAAAACTAGGGACAGAGCATGACATGTCAGTTGCCATGGGCTTGAGAAGAACCTTGCCTAACGTGGCAGGCCAAGGCTTCCAGGAGGAAATGATCTACGCTAAGACCCAGGTAGTTGGTAAAAAGGTGGACAGAAGAGAGGGGCTGAGAAGGGTGTTCTGGGCAGAGGAGGAGCCATGAGAGGGCATCAAAGTGGGAAGGACACGGCCCCATTGGGAGACCTGGAGGAAAGCTGGTGCCACAAGGCGTCTGGAGTAGGGGATGGGCCAGGGGGTGGCAGGACCAGTCTCAGGGCTGGGCAAACCCACTAGATTCTCAGAGAAGTGGGAATCATTAAATATTTTTAAATAGTCTCAATGTTATTTTTAATCATTCTGCTGTGTGGAGAAAGGAATGGAGCAGACAAGGGTGGACAGAGGGTGGTTTATGTGCAGTGTTTTGGGTGAGGGTGATGGTGGCCTTAGGGAAAAGTGAGTGAATTTGAAAACTAGTATTGAAGATAGATCCCTGAGAAAACTTGATGGATTGGAAACAAGTGGCCAGTGATTCTGGAGTCAGGTGACTTGCAGGCGCACAGCTGGGGAGAATGCTGGAGAAGGGGTGAGGTGCTAGTCCTGTCCCCCTAGACCTGCTACGTTCTGGATCAAAGTTAAATTGTCCTCACTCTTCACCGGCAAGCCCCAAAAATATGGGCTCCTCTTTTCCCATTAACCAGCAGAACCTCAGATTTGAGGCTGTCCTTTTAAAATATTGCCAGGCAGCTCATCTGGAGTTCCATTTCCAAATCCCCCTTAGCTCTGAGGATCGGCATCCCAGGTGAGATGCTGGCGTTTGAGTGGAGGACAAGTGTGGGTGGTGCCGAAGGCACAGGCAGCACCCTGGACTGTGGCTATTCAGCTTCCAAGCATTCTGCTGTGTTAGGGAAGGGTAAGGTTAACATGCGGCTCAGGAGGCTCACTCTCAGAACCTGCCTTGCCTGTACTTGGCTCCTTTGTTCTAGCTGGTCATTCCCAAGGCCATGTGCTGCACAGTGCTAGGACCTCAGGGCCCGTGAGGCTCCAGAGCCTGTAGAGGGAGAGTCTGTTGTTGAATCCCAGATGAGCTAAGGCAGAAGCTTATTTTCTTGCTCCTGCCTTTCTCACACCTCCACTGAGGAAAGCCCTGTGTGACGGAGACAGCTCTGGCATCATCGGCAGCCAGGAAGCCCGGCGAACCACAGGCCAGGATTCAGCCCTGTTTCGAGGAAATGGGCCTAGGGAGGACCCCCAGGTCTTGTTGGTGGGATTTGAGTTTGTTTCCAGGCTTTTCTGACTACAAGGTGCACCGTAATGATCATTCTCACAGATACCTCTTTTCACACAGTATTAATTTCCCTTTGACAGATTCCTAGAAGTAAACTTGCTAATTCAGAGAGATGATTCTGAGGCTTCTGATAGGCTTTGCTGAATTGCTGCCTAAGGCGAGGGGCACCCATTCACGGTCCCACCAAACCTGAACTGTTCCTGTGGTCACTGCTTTCTCTGGTCATTTCTGCCCCCAAGTGAAATGTCCTCTTGTTTTTATCCTTTTTAGGTCCTTTTTAGGATGTGACGTTAGTCACTTCTCTTCCCATACTTTGTTGGTCTCATTTTAGTTACTTCTCTGCATTTTTTAGGTTGCCTTTGTGGCATCTGTAGCCTCTCTGCTGAGTAGACCCTGCAGAGTGTTTCTGTGTCAATGAAAGTGTAACTTAAGTTGCAGTTAGGAAGCATTTCTAGCTCCAGAGCTAGTGTGTAAATATATCACAGGTCTTATAAATTATGAGGAGTGATCAGTATTGCCGGAAGTGTTGACAGCCTAGATGTGTCACGGTCCATAGCAAACTAGAGACACCATACTCTGAGGCTCTGTATTTACGAGAATAATTTATAAGCGAATAACCCACATTTTGTCCTTGGTTATTTTTCAGCACTTGCAGGGGGGTCTTGAATTACTCTGGTAGCTTTTCTAGAAAGACTGTTTGGCACATTTCTTGAGTTACAGTAAAGGCAAAGAACCTGAGGCTCTGTGTGAGCATTGGATGATGGAAGCCAAAGTGGGGTGGGGGAAGGAAGGGATTGGGGACAGACCCCAGATGCAGCCACCACATGGCCCCATGACATGTGCTCTCAGGACATTCCTAAGGATTCGGGGCCCCTCTGCCTCTTCTTCTTGCTTTGGCCTGCTCTAGATGCCATTTAGAGGAAGCGTTCAGCCCATTTCCTAGTGCCAGGTTTCCCTGTGAGGAAGCACTCAGGGCCTCCCCCGACAGTGGAATCTTTTAGGTGTAATTTTGGCCAGTCACAGTCTGTTGAGGTCAGGTGGTATATGTCGAGATTTAGAATCAGGGCCCTGGATGTGAACCCCTACTCTATACTTACTGGGTATGTGAGCGCCCCCCAACACACACACTCGTTAATCCTCCTCTTTCTTAACCTATTTCCTCGCAAGCAAATGAGGTGACTTACGACTGCACTGGGCATAGCTCTCTGGTGTTCCAGGAAGCAGAGGCTTCTGCCACTGCACTTGGGCCTCCCTGCAGTCATGGGAATATAGCCCCCCAGGCCCTACCCTCCAGGCTCCATTGGTTTCCTCCTGCTTTCTCCTGGGAAGTGCACAGTCCTGTGTACTCAGAGCCAAGGAGGGCAGGCAGAGGACAGCTCCCTCTTCCAGCCAATCACCCTGGGACCCTCATTATGAGAGATAGCAAACTGGGTCTGTGTTTCCCTCAGGTCACCTGGATGTCAGCATGGCAACCACAAACCTGGAGAACCAGTTGCACAGTGCGCAGAAGAACCTCTTGTTCCTTCAGCGGGAGCATGCCAGCACACTTAAGGGACTGCATGCCGAGATCAGGCGGCTGCAGCAACACTGCACAGGTACAATGGGGCAGTGGCACAGCAGAGCCTGGTGTCAGGTCGCAGAGGCTGGGTAACAACCTGGCCTGGTAGCCCTCGCCAGCTCCCTGTCCTCATGGGAGTCCGTGTGAGTGTATTGCATAATGGAAACACACTGAGCCAGAGCTGCAAAACCTTTTTTTGGTATATTGAGGACTTAAAAGATTAAAATAAAATTGTTACAATTTACCACGCATTTTGGAAAGGATAACCCAGATGTAGCCTGTGTGAGAAATAACAAGAGCAGGCTGCTCCTTCATTGTGGATTGTTTTGGAGGAAAGGGGAAGATGGATTTTAGGGGAAAGGAGGGTCCCTCTTAACCCTAGTAAGGACGTGGCCACTGATATTTTCTGCCGTTCTCATACTTGCCTCTGAGACTAGCAAACCCTGCTCTGTGTGGACACAACTCTCTACCTACTCATGGGAATTGCTTCTGCATTTCCAGAGCTGATGAAGGTTTGAAGTGTACCATAACAGAACTAACGTATAAAATTTCCTTTTTAGATCTGACATATGAGCTGACACTCAAAAGTTCTGAGCAGACAGGTAAGAATTCCTCTCCAAAAGTTAATGAGAGTATTGCTTCTTTTTGTGGTTTGTGTTGGTACCATTTGTTTTCACTAGTTATACACTTGGAAGGAAACACATTTGCCATGAAGAGTTGCACTGTGGCAAGAGTTCTCTAAGAAATGACAAGGATGTTTGGACCCCTCAGTGTTATGAGTGGTTATCAGTGGGCAGGACGATGAGTAATTTTATTTTCTTTTGTTTGATGCATATATTTGGAGTGTCTGTTATATGCTTTTTTAAGATGTCTGACTTCTCCACAATGAATATGTTTCTTGTATAATCAAGACATAAAAATAGATGTGATTTAAACCCAAAAAGAGCAGCAACTCAGGCAGAACATACCCCTACCCAGGCCCTGTGGCCCTATATCTTAGCAAGGGCCCTGGCAGAGAGCAGGTGCTCTCAAAATACTGGCTGGGTGAGTGATCACTATACAAGGTGGCCCAGAGAAGATCAATGACCGTCTTTCTCTTGATTGCAGCCCCAGAAACGCTTCCCCCAACCGGAAACCTCTGAGACATTGGGGAACCCCAAGGGGTGTCAGTCGGATGGCAGCCAAGAGTAGAGACAGCAGCCTGGGCCTTCCCAGGGTCCTCTGTACCTGTTGCAAATAGCAAACTCAGCAACAGTATGGAGATTTAGAGAATGCAGAATATGTGAGGCAAGATGTGTGTTTATAGGCCTCACGATAGTAGTTACTATTCATGAGAGTGTCCAGTTCCTTATAAAAGACATGGAGTATTTCCAGTCCTGGTGTATTACTGAGCACTGAGTTCTCCACTTGTGTTATTCACATTACAGACTCTTAAGTGCACCTTTCAGGAGCCAGGACATCTTTTCATCTGTGTGTGGTAGAAAAGGCATGGCCAGACTTCTAAGGGCTTGCAACAGGAGCCGACCCTCAGGTTCTGCCTGTAGAGGAGGGATACCAGGATCCTGTCCCACGGCCCTGAGGCCAGGAGTTGGGCCTCCAGAAATCCAGATTTCAACCTGATGTTGGGGGCCCCAGCCTCCGCCGCCCCCTCCCCATGTCATGGAAACCAGGGCATCCTCCCTCCCTGTCTCCTCCTGGCCCAACCTAATCTGAAAATGCATAGTTTTGTCCTTTGGCTTCTCCACTTGAAGTTCTCAGCCCTGAGTCTCAGGGCCACCCGCTCACCTGGTATGGTCCTCTCAGCAGCAGCAGGGTCTCTGTGGTCATGGTTTTCAGGGTGTGTCTCAGTGTGGAAACAGTGGAAAGCCCCTCATGAGGCTCTGGTGGGGGTGTCTGCCCTCCCCAGGGATGAACATCATTGCTTTACATTGGTGCTTCCCAAACTCTGCCCAATCCTAAGAAGCCCTACACAAAACAAGTACAATCCTCCGTAGGGCCTTGAGAAGCTATGTGTCTGAATGATAGAACATTTTACGAAAGCTGCCAGCTCAGGCCAGTGGGGGAAATGCTAGGAGACTCAAAGAGACAGAGGCTGTGAAGACAGCAGAGGCTCAGGAAGGATGGCGAGGTCGGGTCAGGACATGGGTGGGGCCTCAGGCAGTGAGTTTTGTTCAAGGGGATGGACACAGGTCTGAAGTTGTATTAGGGACAGAAGCTATGATAAAGACAGAAAAAGAGGGCAAGGTGGGTGGCAGAAGTGCTGGTGGGAGCTTAGGGTTTGTGTGGAAGCAGGTAACACTGGGACACTAAGGAACTGAAGGCCGTCTAGCCGTTTGGATTTTATCAGGTAACGAGGAGCCATGTTTGAACAGCAGAGTAGAAAGAGTGACTAAGCTTCCTAAATGCTAGATGGAGTTGAGTGAGGACCAGAGGGGCCAGAGCAAGGCCAGGAAGCAGGAGCAGGGAGCGTCAGAGCTGGATAAGTCTGCCAAGAGCTGACAGAGGCCGTGGGGGCATGAGCACAGCTGGGGAGAGAAGGGCCACAGGTGGCCTGTGGGACGTCTAGGTTCGGTCTAGCTGGGAAGATAGCAATGTGGGAAGAGGAACAGCTATTTAGATTTGAGGGACTTGTCTGAGGGACCATCAGGCACTCAGGGAAAGAAGCTATGATAAAGCTTCTGGCACTCAGGAGATGCTGACACAGGAGCGACTTAAAGTTTACTCTAGATCAGCTAGGAAGAGTCTAGAAAGAACTTCCTAGGAGCCAGGTGAGGAGGAAGGCCAGCCAGACAGTGTGAGGACAAGCAGGGTCATAGCACTGGGTCTGGAGTGTAGCCAGCAGGTGTGAGTGCAGACAGCTGGGGACAAGGTCTGCAGGTCACTAAAGGAGCAGAGGTGGTGGGGTGGATGTGTGCTGCAGGCAGGGGGAGGGCAGGCACACAGGGCAGCAGAACTAGGCAGCAACCCCTGATGTCAGGGTAGGCACAGGGACAGGGAAGCCTCACTGAGTAGGAGGTGGGCGGGAGAGGATGAGAAGCCATGAGAGGAAACCAGAGGCGAAGGAAATATGACATCTTGACCTCTTTTAAGAGTATTTGTGTCTTAGACATGGAGAATTATTACATTTGAGTTTCAAAACAGTGCTTTGAATGTAGTAGGTATTTAACAAACACCACCTAAAATTGCCTGTTTGAACTTCAGCAAGTTTAAAATTGGGACACATTCTTTTATGCAATGAGCTAGTGAAGTGAGAGCTGGAAAGGGCCTGGCCACCCCCTGACCTCCCACCCTCAGGGAGGGGCCCAGCCCTCGCCCACGCCTGCCCCCAGGCGTCATGGCGCTGCCTCCCTTTGGTGGGTTCTTCACCTGCTGCCTCAACTTCTTCTTGTAGGCGATGGGTCTTCTAGAAGCAGTGAACTGAAGAAAAGGTGTGAGGAACTGGAAGCTCAGCTGAAAGTCAAAGGGGATGAGAACGCGGAGCTGTTAAAGGAACTGGAACAGAAGGACGCGATGATCACAGTACTGGAGAACACCATCCGTGAGCGCGAGCGCAAGTACCTGGAGGAACTGAAGGTGAAGAGCCACAAGCTGAACCTGCTGTCTAGCGAGCTGGAGCAGCGGGCCGGCACCATTGCCTACCTGACCTCCCAGCTGCACGCCACCAAGAAGAAGCTCCTGAGCTCCAGCGGGACCTCGGACGCCAGCCCGTCAGGGAGCCCCGTGTTGGCCAGCTACAAGCCAGCGCCCCCCAAAGACAAGCTGCCCGAAACGCCTCGCCGCCGCATGAAGAAGAGTCTCTCGGCTCCCCTGCACCCAGAATTCGAAGAGGTCTACAGATTTGGGGCTGAGAGCCGGAAACTACTTTTGCGGGAACCGGTAGATGCCATGCCCGACCCCACCCCATTCCTGCTGGCCCGGGAGTCCGCGGAGGTGCACCTCAAAGAGCGGCCTCTCATCCCGCCCATTGCCTCCGAGCGCAGTGCCGGTGAGCAGCACAGCCCGGCCCGCGACAAGCAACACAAGGCTCACGTGGGGGTGGCCCACCGGATCCACCATGTGGCCCCACCGCAGGCACAGCCTGAGGTGGAGACGCTGGCGGTCGACCAGGTGAATGGAGGCAAAGCTGTGAGAAAGCACCCAGGCACAGACAGAACTGTTTGAGGCCGCGGCCCCTCGGCTTCGTTGCACTGTGAGCACCACTAGAAAACACTCATTCACACCTTCTGTTTATTTTTTTTCCCATGCATGCCAAATTTTTTTTCAGACCTGTCTACCAATTCTTCTCCTTCTGCTTTTCTTGCCCTCTTACTGACAGCAAAATATGATCGTGTCCCTGCTGCAGAACACATATTTACCAACTGCCGTGGCCAAGCACCTGCGTGCGGCTTGCTTGCTTCTAATCCCACTCCATGTGAGCTAAGTGCACTTGTGGGCAGAGCACAGGCCTCGGGCTGCATCACTACTCGATGTTCATGAAATCAGATATTCTCATGCCTAATTACAAAGGGGGAGCAACACATATCAACCTTGACCTCCCTCCCCAGACTCCAGGGCAGCCTGTCCGGAGCACCCCTGCTCCCTCCTGGAGACTTAGTAACCTCCCAACAGACCTTTCCCAGGGCGGCACCGATCACCAAGCAACTGTGTGTGTATCTAAAGGAACTAAATAAGATGACGTTTTACTCCTCATAGCACCACAACCTGAATGTGTGTTCATATTTTTTGTTAGTTTTATCCAAAATGTTTAAGACCCCAACAAACTTTATTTTCTAAACCTGCCTTCTTTCTGTTTTGTGTCTTTTATTAAATCCTAAGGGAGGGCTGGAAGGAGATCATGGGAGGGGGAGAAACAGCAGCAGGTCCCGGCAGTAACTACTACCTTCTCCCAGCCCAGAGCTATTCCTTCCACTGTCTGTGCTTCTGAAGGTCTGACAGAAGCCTCTTTTGCTGGGACTGGCCTCTGCCCTTCTGTCCTGCAGTGCTCAACCCTGTCCTTCCCTCTTGGAGTAAAAGCTACTCCTTGCCTCCAACCGGTTTGGCCAGAGATCCAGGCCAGGCTCAGAGAACACAGAGGGGATACCCAGTGGCCACTGGCTCCCGAGGTTCCAAATCTATGCCCAACCCCAAACAGACTCAGCAGACGGGAGCTAAAACCTCAGGAATTAAATAAGCTCAACAGCTTTATGAGTACCCGGCAAGTCAGAGCCAATGGAGCTGGGGCCAGAGAGTTCTGAAATGGGGAGAAGTGGATGTAGGTGATTCTGGCCACCTTCACTCTGTATCTGGCATCATCAGCCTTGCCTGCCATCAGCTCACAGAGAAGGGGTCTGCCTGGAATCCCTCCCCCAGCAGCCTCAGCCTGGAATCCCTCCCCCAGCAGCCTCAGCCTTCTGAGGAGCATCTGCTGAAACAGACCTGGACTGTCAAAAACACACATTTGGAAATTTACATTAGGACTCTCACTTGGGCCAGTGATATGCCAGGTACTTCTGCTTAATCAAGTGTTTCCTCTAAGAATGAAAAGAAAACTCAACTCATCTTAAAATGCTCTGTAGTATTTACTTTTTGAATATACAGAATCCTAAACAAAGTAGCTAAAAACCAAAACCAAAACCATTCAGGTTAATTTGTATAGAAAGATTTAAATGACTGATTTCCAATGTAAGGAAGATCATTGTAAATCACTGCCTACCCCTTGAGAGGCCCCAAGAAATGACAGCAAACAACATCCTCCTTCTCCAAGTCCCAGAGCATCCACCACTAACCCTCGGCTCAGGATTTGTTATCCAGTTTTCTTTGCCCAAAGGTTAATCAGAATTGAGGGTGAGGCACACCCCTTGTAGCACCCAGTGAGAAATGTGCTTTGTGGTAAAGAGATCAGCTTCAAATACCAAGCCAACTCCCATAGCGTTCCTTCTCATGGAGGTGGTGTAGACAGGGGTCCGGAAGGTATTCTGCAAGGGAAAGGCAGGTGAGACGTGCCACAGAGAGAGGAGAAAAGGTGCCTGTAGGCTCCTGTCCCTGGCTAATCTAAGGGCAGCAGGCCCTGGAGCAAGGTTACATCTTAGAACAAAGGCCATCCCCCACCAACTTTTGGGGACTGGGCTTCAGGCAGATACACTTGTTAACAGTGGATCCTGGCTGGGGTAAAGAGAGGGCACCTGCTGTCCACACCAGGTGTAACTACTTTGTAATTCAAGCCATTTCTACAGAATTTCACAAGAAGAGAGGGAGTCTCATCTTAGCAAGGCTAGACCATAGGATCTAAACTTGAAGCTGACACTTGTGGAATGATCACACATATATGCATGCATCTGTGTGTCTTCCCCAGAAGTGGCTCCATTGCTTTTTATCATATCTCCAAGGCCTCCGCAGCCCACAAAGGTTAAGACACACTGTTTTAAAAGGCATGGCCATTGGAAACCACCTCAGCTGTCACTACCATAGGGGACCAGCATCCGAGGAGAGAGTGGGCCTTCACCTGCAGTTTGAGGCGATGGGCTTCAATGGGGATGATCTTCAGGATTGGCAGGTCCACAACGAGCACCTTGGGTTTGCTCTTGATAAGACATCCTTTCTCTAAATCCCAGTCAGCACCTTCTAGATACAGTCCTGAGACAAAGCATCCTAGAGATAACCGAGAAGAGAAACTATGTGTAAAGGCATCCATACTCTGCCATGCACTGATAGCACTTGCCCGAGGCGCCAAGGGGACAGCCCAGGCCTTTCTCCATTTCTGTCCTGCCTACTTTCCCTTTCTAGGGGGACAGCCCAGACAAGAGACACTGTAGACCCCATAACCTCCCTCATGGTCCCAAAGAGGTGGATGAGGGATGGTCACCTCTCCCCAGCAGGGCCTGCCAGATCCTCTCCACAAGTATGTGGCTTCAAAGCTACAGACTTAGACCACTTAGGCCCTCAGGCTACAAAGACAAGTGGCACTGGAGTCAGTGGGCAGGTACCATGGCAACCTCCCCCTGTGATCTGAGTGGCTCTAGAAGCTGAAGCCTCACAGAAAGAGTGGTCTCTGGGGAGGAGGGCCTGGCAGACATGCAGAGAGCAGCAGAGAAGAGGACAATCACTTCGCCCCACAGAGTGGCAGCCTTGACACTTGCCAGGTCCCGAGAACCAGCTGGACTCCTATTGCTGGGTCCCGTGAGAGGCCCGAGCTTTACTGAAAATGCACACTCCTTAAACTAGCTCGGGAGGGCTTTTTCCTTGCAGTTAAATGGTCTCTACTACAACATGGCCCCACAAAAACAGCAGTTTCTAGCTATCGTTTGCATAGTCAGTAACCAAACCAATATTGTTTGCATAGTCAGGGACCTGAAGTCATAGCATAACCAAGCTAGTCCATACTGTGCTCTGGCTCCCATGGCCCTGGCCCCAGTTTACAGGGAAGCCACCTGTTGAACTAATTATTAGCAAAAGCAATTCTGACGTAGAAGCTCATTACCCACAAACTAGCAGGGTGGACATGGTTCAGCTCTGCCCTGAGAACTCCAGGTCTCGACGGAGACAGTGGGCGAGAACTTGTGTATGTACCCTCAGCAGCACCAAGGGAAAGAAACCCTGAGGGAGACCAGAGGCCGCACAGCCAGCTGACCGTACCTTGTCCGGCCCGCTCGTTCACTTCATCTGCTTCTTGGAACTTGGTCACTTGTGTGAACAAGGTAGAACGGTCCAGGGGCCAGCCGTTCTTCCGGCAGGTGGCCTGCACCAGGGCCGTAAGGTAGGATTCTGGGATGTGCAGCCCTGAGAGCCACATCACACTGGGTTCACTCTCGGTGACCTGGAAGGAGCCAAGGGCAAAATGGTAGGAGCCTGGCACTGCCATCACCTGCCAGGGTCAAAGCCAGCTATAGAAGCACAGCTTGTGGTAAAGGTATATTTCACTTCAGTGGCAAAAAAAAAATGGTGTCAGCACAATAAGCAGCCCGCTTGGGAAACAAGCTGGACTGCCAAATTCCAGATGGATATAAAACAAAATAAAGCCACAAAACTACTGGATGAAGTCTCCAAAGGATGTTTTCATAATCATGAAGTGGGAAATATGAATCCCAGAAGCCATTAAAACAAAGACTGATACATGTGACTACAAAATTTAAAACTTTTCTATAGAAAAAATAGCATAAAAAGTCAAGACTTAGGACAAGCTGGGAAAAATGTGCAGCACTAGCAGATGAAGGGCTAATTTCTTTAACATACTAAGAGCTCCTAAACATAAATGAAAAAGATGGAGATAATAAAAATGAAATTGAGGAATGAAAATAATTCACAGAAAAAGAATGTAAGCATGTGAAATACACTCAGTAATTAAAGAATGCAAAGCAAAACAATGAGATACTATCTTTACTCATCAGGGAGACAATGATCCAAAATATTAAGAATACACAGATATGAC
This sequence comes from Perodicticus potto, assembly GCA_963574655.1. Classification (NCBI taxonomy): domain Eukaryota; kingdom Metazoa; phylum Chordata; class Mammalia; order Primates; family Lorisidae; genus Perodicticus; species Perodicticus potto. The sequence continues at coordinate 28,612 of CAUYRH010018451.1, forward strand.
AACACAGCACTCTACCGAGAGTGACAAAGTAAGACTCTATCTCAAAAAAAAAAAAAAAAAGAATATACAGTGTTGTAGAGGGGCGAGGAAAGAATCATAATCATACATGGAGATTTAGACTCTTATAAAGAATCATCTGAGAAGACCTGTCAAAAGTTAAAATGTACTTACTCTTTGATCCAACTGCATCATTGGAATTTACTCACAGAATATACTCATATCTGTATGCACAGACATGCACCAGAAATGGTGTTTGTACTAGCAAAAATATACATATATGGTAACCACCTAAATGTTCATCATTGGCAAAAGGATATGGAATATTTGTAAGATACAGTACCCTAAAAAGAATGAGTTAGATTGCTATGTCCTAATATGAAACAATCGCCAAGATATTCTCTTACACAAAATAATCAATTATATACAATATGCTTTTAAGTCTTAAAAACAGGCCTGCCACAGTGGCTCACACCTGCAATCCTAGCACTCTGGGAGGCCGAGGCAGGAGGATCACTTGAGCACAGGAGTTTGAAACCAATCCAGGCAAGAGTGAAACCCTATCTCTACTAAAAATAGAAAAATTAGCTAGGTGTGGTGGCTGGTGCCTGTAGTCCCAGCTACTCAGGAGGCTGAAGCATGATCGCTTGAGCCAAGGAATTTGAGGTTGCTAAGATGATGCCACTGCACTCTAGCAACAAAGACAGACTCCATCTCAAAAAGTCTTAAAGACAAAAAAGAGAAGGAAAAATGGAAAAAATATATATATGCTTATAGAATCTAAGAACATTTCTAGAGCACCCAATACATTTTAATAGAATTTATCCTTCTGCTAGGGAATGGGCAGAAGGTGTTGGGAGGTGGTTTAAGGAAGTCCACGTTGACCCTTGAACTGGCAGAGAGTGATGTATCACTCACCCACAGCGTGTACTGGCTGAACCGTCGTAGGAAGTAGACCATCCAGTTTCCAAGAGACTTTAAGGTGTCAGGGGCAAGCTTTCTCCAGATATTAGGGATATTCCCAATAAAAAGAGACCTGGCCACATCATCTAACTCACTGCTCATTCCAACCTCTCCAGCCAAGGCCTATTTAGAATCAAGGGCAAACAGGCAAGACTATGTCAGAAATCAAGGGCTACACTGAGGCAGCAACCTACATAAGAGAAACACACTCACCCTTTGAAGTTCAGCCAAAGACTTGGTCATCCGTACCACGAGCTTGTTGAAGCGCTCCAGCTCTTGCAAGAGCACCACTGACGTGGGGGAGATTGCGAAGCCAAGGTGCTTCCTGACCTGGTCCAAGTCAAAAACTTTGGGCAGCTTGTTTTCTATGTCCTTGGCCACTTGGCCAATGTAATCATCACGGCTGATGCCACTGCTGGATTCCCCTAAAACCAGGACACTTTATTTAGAGTAAGTAAGGCATCCAGGTGAGCATGGGGCCTCCTGGGCCTCCTGGCTCTGGGAAGGGCACAGCAACATGGGACAGCTCCAAGAACCAGCCAGTAGCACCTGTGCTGACACTGCAAGGCTCTAATCAGAACTTATGTGCTCCTCTGAGCAGACTTACCGGTCTGAGGCTGTAGCTCCAGGAGGTGAGTCCACATGTCCCGAGCAGCTTGTGTGTAATATCCAATCTCAGCATTAGAATGAAGGCCAAACACTTCAGGTGTGTTAGCAAGTGGGAGGGCCTCGATGGCTTCTGTGATCACAGAGAACAACAGAGGTAACAGCATCAAGCCACCTTTGATTTTGGAGGGCCCACAGCCTCAAAATCCCCATATACACGAATCTAATTTCCACTGCTTACTGAGTAACATGTTTTCAACTAAAATTTCTATACCACCACACCCAGTCCAGCTGTATGTTTATCATTTACGAAAATGGCTCAGTGAACTTCTCAGTGGCTACTCTGCCCTTCCAGGCAGAATCGTGATTCCAAGGTGGGAAATCTGAACACTCAGCTCTGAGGCTAGGAGGAATCTAGCAGGCTGCCCAGCAGGCTTAACAGACCATACCTGGCCAGCTAAGGCACCCTAGCAGCACAGGGGTTGCAAAAGCTGCCAAGGCAACCATAGAAAACAAATGTTTTTTCATTCTGAGAAAGCTCACCAACAAATTTTTCCTTTACATCACCAGCAGGGATTTTATAGTCCACTTCCTTGTTCCAGAAGAAGTGGAATGGCTGAAAAGTATCAAAAAGGAAGTCTCCCAGGTATTCATCCATGTAGACAGTCAGGATACGGCGATCAAAGCTGTCAATGGCCCGCCCTCCATACATGACCTGAAATCAGAGGGGGTAAGAGCCAACCAGGAACCTAGAACCTACAATGTGCAACCCAGGCCCCCCAGAGCCAGAGGCTCACCCAGGATCAAGACCAAATTCATCCTTCTTGCAGTCCCCCCACTGTGCAGACCAGAACTGTTAAACTTTGGGGCCAATGCATGCAAGAGGACTTGTTTACAAATCATACTGTGGCTTTGCTGGCTTTCCAAGGGATGGAGCCTTGATGAAGTTCTAGAGGCCAGCAGGCCACGAGGAAAGTCTCCAAAACATAACAAACAACCAAAAAACCGGCAGCCACTTTTGTCTTTGGAATTGATGTCATCATCTGACCCATGTACAGACCACCAGGGAAACTTTCCTGGGAGCTCTGTATAAAAAGCAGTGGTCTCCAGAGTGGCCTTCCGTGCCTGGCTAGGCAGGGTCCTTAAAGGTGCCTGGCCTGGGCCTTGGGCCAAGAATCCAGCTTAAGGCACCTCCGTTCGAATGGAGCTCATTTAGGACAAAGAACAACCAGGACCAGGTAAGAATTTCACAGGGACCTGAAGGGCCTTCAGCGGAAGGTGAGCAGGAGCAAAAGGGCTCAGAGGACCAAGACAGAAGGCCACAGCCCCACCACAGCCCTCCCTGGGCACTCCTACCTCTCCAATTAGGTACTTGAGGCTACCCCATGGGATCCTTGGGTCATGCTGCTGGAAGGCCTTTGTTAAGTATGTGTTCAGAATTTCCATGCAGACCTTGAAAGAAGAGGAGTGGGCCTAGTTAAATTATTTGCACCCTATTTACTGAAAAGGTGGGGAGGCACAACTCTGCCACTGTCAAACTTGGAGGAAAGGGTGGACATCCCACTAGGGAAGCATCTTCTTGGGAAGGAGACACAGCCAAGCTCTCACCTGGAAGTCGGACTCATTGAAGTCGTAATACACATTCCAGCCGATCTTCCCGAACTTCCTGCGCTCCTGCACCACAGCGTGGAAGAACGCCAGCACATAGATCAAGGGCTTGAAGGCAGGGTGTGGGCACTGCTCCAGCATCTCATGAGAGATCTTGAAGTACGTCGCCCTCATGTTCAGTTTCAGCCCATTGGGCGGCTCCGTGACAACCTTCGGAAGAGAAAAAAGGAAACCCTGATGGAAACTGCAGGCCCCTAGTACAGCTTAAGGAGCATGCAGAGAGCAGGCTCTGTCTTCTCTATCTTTTTGGAGCCAAATGTCCTAGTTCCCCAATAGTCAAATCTCTTGTCAAGGGCCCAAACAAAAACGTTAAAGGACTAAGATGTCCTAGCTCTGCTCCTGCTTGTCGAGGGACCCTGTGAAGGTTCTTTGACCTCTCTGTGAACCATGGGATCCTCAACTAGAAAAAGAAAGTAGTTACAGTGCCTTCTATCTGCCCCAGAAAGAGAGAGATGACAAAACCTTTCCAAAAGAATTCCTGGAGATAACATGAAGCAAGGAACCCACTCAACTTCTGCCCGCAGCCACTGCCACTGTGGGTGGGTCTATCACAAGCAATAAAGGGGAGGCTCAGTACATGCAAGTAAACAAAACCGGCCTAGGATTGTGAGGGGCACGTGCCAGAGTGGAAACACAGGCCCAGGAATCACAAACACCCAATTCAGGACAGTGGTTCCCTCTGAAGATGGGGAGGTGGGCTTGGGGAATGGTGTCCATGAGGTCTCCAAGAGCGCTCTGAGGCTTTTTCTACACACCCCACAGCAAAACAGTAGTGACATGGGTACATTAGTGTCTATCCTGAAACCAGACCTTTAAAGACTTCTGCAGAATCCCAATGGGGAAGCCCTTAGTGGGGTCGGTGGTGAGCCATAGGCGGAAGTCGGGGTGCGGCTTGGTGATCCTCTCCAGGGCCTTCTCCAGGTCTTTCAGCCACTTGACCAGGAGATGGCAGTTCTGCAGCATCAGCCACTGCCCACGGGCCACCGCCGTCTCCAGCAGCTGCAGCGCCAACTGCACCAAGGGAGGGGTGGGGGAAAGAGTTGAGAATCCCAAAGCACACTGACCCTGGGCTCTCTGGAGACCCACTCCCAGTGCACAGAAAAGTGACCACCCTTTCCTGCAATGGCCAAAAAAAGCTGATCCAGGAGTTACAGTGGGAGCCAAAGAAACAATCTCAGAAACCCTCAGGCTGCCTATTTGAGCGCAGGGCTCTCATAGCCTGGAAGATGAGTATCTGTCTTGCACCTATCGGACTCCACAGCCCTAAGAGTTCCAGCCCCTTCTATATAGTCAATCCCCAATCACCCTACGGAACAGAGCTGCAAGAGACCAACTAAAACCCACCACAGGTAAGGAATACTCATAATGTCCCCTCCCAATGTCATTCAAAGTATAGACAAGCCAGACATTTGGACAAAATTATGGTTTTTGAAATGACTTAAAACTTACACAAGTGCCAACATTATAATAGCTAATTTCAGTCTCATGGTTAGAGAGAGCTGGCTCTGCCTAACTGGTGCCCTTGTCTCACCAGCCTAGAATTACCATCATCACTGCACAGGTGAGCTTGCGGCATCAGGGGGCTGCCCCAGAGCCTTACAGACGGTTCACAGCCAAGCCAGGGCTGGCAGTCAGTGCCTCTGACCCCAGAGCCCTCATGTGTGACCACCACACTTATGGGCAAGTTCCAACAGAGGGCAACATGGTCCAGATAAGCAGGCCTGTAGCAAAGAAAGCTTATTGGCCCAGGACTTGCACCATCGTTCTGTCCCACATGGTCCACTTCCTCAGCCATGTAACTGGGGCAATGATAATACTGATCCACAGCAGGGACACTGCAGGGACTGAGGGAGGTGAGGACTGGGTGTGAAAGGACTTTGAAAATAGCAGGGCACAATGGTCCTGCAAGATTGTGAAATCACAACTATTATTAACATTGTTAGCCTTCCAACATTTGCTTACTGTTCCATAGATCACAAATGCAGCCAGCTCATATGTGGAGCTTTAAACCAGGTTAACACATTGCTAACAAGGACCTCCAATATAGAGCTTTCTCCTTTCAACAGCAAATTACCTTTTCCTGACCCTGACCCATCGCAAGGAATTTGAGACGATTTCCTCCAAAGCCACTTCGCTCAGCTAATTTCATAAGATCACTGGCAGGATCAGAGCCAGGACTCAGGATGAACACGATGGGTGAATTTGGCGTGCTCTGCTCAAAAATGGCCTCAAAGCTGATCATCGGGGGCTGCACATACCTGGCAAAAGACACGGAATTAGAAAGCCCTCCTCAGAGGAGGGCTGTAGGCTAGGGGCCAGCCTGCTGGTGAGTGCTGTCTCCTCTCTGGGTCCAGATCCTTCTGACTCTTCCTCTGGCATAGCTCTCTGCACAGCCTTCCTTGTCTTAGAATCTAGTTCCTGTGTACATCTCCCAGCCTGGATGGCATACTCCAGAATGACAGGGCCTTCTCTGTCCCACTCTTGCACATGCCACATGTGCGTGCTGGGTCAGTGGATTATGTGCTGAGCTGATACCTCGGCTTGCCCTCCAGGTGGATGTGCCCTGGGCACAAAACCCACAGGTTCCATATCAGCAATTCCACAAACATGTCCTAAAATGGTCTACATGTTGTGTTCTATGGGCATTTCACAAAAATAAGTTGCCAACACATAAAGATGAGATTTCATTTAAAAATCTGCATTTCTAGCTTATTTCAAAGAGTCAGAGGATCTAGCTACTCTGGGTCCCTCCTACCACCTGCTATCAGTCAGCAGCTGCTAGGGACCACTGCTCCCTGGCCTGGGACCCCATCCAACGTCTTTCACTCACTCATACAGCCTGCTGCTGGCCATGGTACATCCGAGTTTGCAACCCCAAGCTATCTGTCTAGCTTCATGCCCAGAGCTAGTACTACACAGTCTAGTACAGTGGCCATGAGGCCTGTAAAAGGTGGCTCGACCCAATGGAGGTGTGCCAGTGTGAATTCATACAGGATTTCAAAGATTTAATACAAAAAAACAAACAAACTAACATGTAAAATATCCCAATGATCTTTATACATTACAATGACATTTTAAAATATTTAATTAAATAAAATGTTACTAAAACCAATTATACCTGTTTCTTTTGTAATGTGGCTACTATTAGATTTGGAATTACAAATGTGGCTCACATGGTATTTCTGTTGAATAGCGCTGTTCGAGAGTGACTATCAAATATTGCTCAAAGTCAGGGCTGTGATGGTTCCCTTGGGAGCTGGCCAGCTACTGCTCTCTGTGCATCCAGGTGGGGGTAATGTTAGATTTTCTACCCCAAAGAAAGGGGCCAATAAGCCAAACAACACACTTACTTCTCTCCCATGGTTACAGTCACGTAGTCGGTCACTGCCCGATATACCCGATCCACACGGAAACAGCGCAAAATAAGCAACTTCTGAAAAGGTGTGATGTTTTTATCATAACCCAAGGGGAACGGAAACTGTTCCAGTGAATCCAGGTCATACCACTGGGAAAAGCAAAAAATATTCATTTGGTGTCAACTCAGAAATGACATCCCCCGCCCTTAGGTGAAGGTGCCAAAAGCCATTATAGAGAGATGAGAATCTATAGATGTATGAGCTCATCTAGTTGAAACTGTAAACTTTGGACAGGGAGGAACTGCAAACTTTTCCAGTGCCTATCAAGGGATGTGGTGCCTGGTGAGTGCTCAACAGATACTTCTTGGACAGATGGATGAATGGACAGATTGATGGACAGATGGATGGATGGGCGGATGGGTGGAAAGATGGATGGAAGGTTCGCCACAGCTAGCTGAATTAGCTAGAGGGAGATTCCATCCAGGGAGTCAGAGCACTGATTACACTCTGAACGTGTCACTCGAAGAAGTATATTCTCATGCACAGGGGTGGGGCCACAAGTTAAGTCTGGAGATTTAAGTCTGATGGCTAGGGAAGGAAAGGAGGAGGAAGAGAACACAAGCTTACCTCCTGCCAGATGGTCTGATGATCCTCAACATCATCAGGAAGCTTTCCAAAGTCATCTGAAAACATTTCTGATAAAAGAATGATATCTTCCCATCCCTGGTCGGACAGCCAAGTGCAGGGCTTTTTCCGTTTGCTTTTCTCCAGGGAGATGTTTCCTAGCCACAATAGCAGAAGAGAAGCAACAGCCATTGTGCAAAGCAGTCATCTCAGGACTTTGACTTCCTTTACTTTTGGGAAAAGTCCACTTCCCAATAAGGAGACTGGACGAGAAGGCAGCCCCAACTGGCTCTTGTCACTACCAGTGACCCCAAGTGGTGCTCAGCCTGGCATTCAGCCTCAGGCAGCACTGAGGCAAAGGCTGGCTGCTCTGAGTACACCCAGACCACTGCTGAAACTGGAATTGCCAACTGAAGTATTTAATAAAGCAGTGCTGTTAGAAGCCAAGTTTTAAGGAGAATTTTCATTGTTGGTTGTTTTAATGAACAAATTTATACATATACCACATAGGTTAAGGAAGTTGGGAAGAATAAAATTAAACAAATTCATTACCTTTTAAAAAGAAATCTAGTTCTTCCTGGGGGACTCTCCCTTCTGCTTGTTCGATTTTGATAGTCATATTAAAAGAAAAGAGTAGCTTGTGCCTCTCAAACAATCCTGTAGGGAAACACCAGATGGATATTGATTTAAAATTTTTTTTTCATTTTAAAATCTGAGTTGCTTAGCCAGGCATTGTGGTGGGTGCCTGTAGTCCCAGCTAGTTAGGAGGCTGAGGCAAGAGAATCCCTTAAGCCCAAGAGTCTGAGGTTGCTGTGAGCTATGATGCCACAGCACTCTACCCAGGGAGACAGAGTGAGACTGTGTCTCAAAACAAAACCAAAACAAAACAATCAAAAAAAAAAAAAACTAAAAAAAAAGAAAAAAAGAAAAAAAAACTGAGTTACTTACATACAATGTACTTACATTTAACAGAAATGGAACAAAACACTCAAAGTGCATGCAATTAGCTCTCTTTGCACCCAATGTTCATGAATATCTAAATGCAAAAAAGATGGGCTAGGCTGGTAGCCCCAGCACTTTGAGAGGCCGAGGTGGGAGGATCTCTTAAGCCCAGGAATTGAAGGCTACAGTGAGCCATGATCATGCTACTACACTCCAGCTTGGGTGGCAGAACAAGACCCTGTCTCTTAAAAAAAAAAAAAGGTTCAACTTATAGGTCATGCCTAAGTACAACCTATAGGGACACTCGCACCTAAAATGGCCATGTCTACAGAAGGAAGTTCTCATCACACCCTCCTGGGAAGAGAGGAGGAGGGTGGAAAATCAAGTGAGGACAGAACAGGCACAGAGCCAGCTTCACCAAGGGTTGGTTGATTGCCTGACCCAGAGTGTAAGTTCTTGCCCATTATAGTCTAAAAGAGGTGCTATGCTGGCAAACTTTCCATAAAGGGCCGGATAATCAATAATTTTGGGTTTGCAAGCTAGGTCTGTGTCATAACTACTAAATTCTGCCTTTGTAGTGTGAAAGTAGTCAAAGATCATATGTACACAAAAGGATGTGGCAGTGCCCCAGTAAAACCTTATTTACAAAAGCAAGTAGTGGGCCAGATCTGGACAGCAGGCTGTGGGTTTACAGCCTCTACTGCAAAAGAAGCACAGTCCATCAATATACTCTTCCTTGATGGATACAAAATACTAGATTTCTTCTCTTTTGTTTTATAACAGAAGAAATGTGTTCCTGGGGAAAAGTTTCGTAAGACAAATTTGTGATTTGAATTCTATTTTATATGTATTTAGAGCAGCAGTTCTAAACCTGTAGGTTGCAACCCCTTTGAGGGTCGAACAGCCCTTTCCTTTTCACAGGGGCCACCTAAGACCATTGGAAAACACATATTTCTGATGGTCTTAGGAACTGGGACACCCCTCCTCACATGTGGGGGTCACCACAACATGAGGAACTGTATTAAAGGGTTGCGGCATTAGGAAGGTTGAGAATCACTGATTTAGAGGGTTGGCTTCTTAAGTGAGCACAACAAGAATAACCTCTTTTTTTTTTTTAGAGACAGAGTTTCATTTTGTCGGCCTCAGTAGAGTGCCCTAGCGTCACAGCTCACAGCAATCTCCAGCTCTTGGGCTTAGGTGATTCTCTTGCCTCAGCCTCCCGAGTAGCTAGGACCACAGGCGCCTGCCACAACACCCGGCTATTTTTTGTTGCAGTTTGGCCGGGGCCAGGTTTGAACTCGTCACCCTCCGTAGAACCACAGGCACCGCCCAATAACCTGTTTTTTTGTCCAACTATTACAGGCTGGATTATATCCTCCCACCAAACTTCATACCCTAACCCCCGGTACCTCAGAATATGACTATGTTTGGATACAGGGCCTTTAAAGATATGATTAAGTTAAAATAAGACCATTAGAGTGGGCTCTAACTCAATCTCATTAGAGACCCTATACAAAGAGGAAATTTGGACACACACAGAAACAACCAGGGATGCACACATACAGAACAAAGACCAGGTGAGAACACCGCAAGAAACCAGCATCGGCAAGTCTAGGAGAGAGTCCCTGAAGAAACCAAATCTATCAAAACCTTGACGTTAGACTTTCAGCCTCCGGAACTATGAAAAAATAAATTTCTGTTAAGTTTAAGCCAGCCAGTCTGTGGTATTTTCTTATACCAGCAAACTAATTCACCAACCCCCAGTGGCGTATAGAACATTGTTAACAGCACAATGTCTTATCAAAGACCCTCTTCATTCTAAGACTCACTGTACACAGTAGGCTTCTGGTTAAAAATGGTTGTTCTGAGTTTGTCCCAATCCCTTTCCAAAAATCTACTAATATAAGATGGAACTTTTTAGAAAAGGTATAAACCCTAAAAAAATTATAGAAAAGCAATAGCAATAAACTTTTGCCAGCTAAATACAGATGGACAAATAAGAACTTCTTATATCAGGAGGACATAAAGCCGAGAAAGAAACCATAGAACTCATAAAAAGCTTAGAAACTGGCAGTTTCAAGTACCTCTGGAAGTAGAGGTAAATACGAGCTAAAAACAGAAGACAGGCAGACAGTTGATTTAAGACATGGTCAGATCCCAGATCCCCTCTCATACTCCATGCTGCTGGGCAACTGCCCTCCCTACCAAAATGGAGTTCGGAAAGCTTTGGAAAAGATAAAACAGAGTCTCTATGGACAGAAGAATACCAGAAACAGTTGAAGGGAAAACATTATGAAAATAAGGGTTTACATGAAAGTTTTTGTAATGAATGTTGCAATCACCAGCCTTCTTTTCTCACTTGGTCCCTGAAATGTTGACAGCCAAGATTACTTATTTCAGGAAGAGGGTGAAGACTCTTCTTTAGGGATTCTGAGAGTCTCATGAGGACAGAACTACATATGTTGACCTCTGAGAGTCCTCCATGATTTAGCCCAGGCAGATCACCCAGTGAAGCCCAAATTGGCCAATCCCATCGAAACACAGAACTTTCCAATGAGCTTTTCAGTTCTATTCTTAAGTATGAATAGACAACCAAGGATCACAAGAATTTGAGGAAAGCTTCTAATTGAAATACAGATGACAAAACAAAAAACTGGAAGCAGGAGACTTATAGAAAGTAGAGACTATTTCATGTAAGAAAAGTTTAGGTAACTATCATCAAAATCTTCTGAGAACTACTTTTCTCTGTGAAATAAGAATAGCATGATTTTTTTTTAAAGAAAAGAGTATTAGTAGAACCAAGAGTTCCTGAAAATTAAAAATACGGTAGTAGAAATAAATCACCCAGCAGAAGCATTGTAAGATAAATTTGTAAAAAAAATTTCCCAGAGAAAAAAGCAACAAAACAAAGAAACAGAAAATAGAAGAGAAAAGGCAATTGGAAAATCAGCCAGGGAGGTTCGCCATGTAAATAATAGGAGTTCTAGAAAAATAAAATAGAGAAATTAGAGAAAAGGAAACTAGCAAATAATTCAAGAAAATTTTGCAAACTGAAGGAATTAAGTTTACAGATTGAAATGGGCCACTGAGTGCAGATCACAATGGATAAAAATAGATCTAAACCAATCCAAATCATCATGAAATTTTAGGGTATCTTATAAGAAAACAAGATACTAAAAGCTCCTAAAAACAAAAAGGATCAGTATTAGAATAACTTCAGACTCCTCAACTGCAATAATGACAACGAAAGGAAAATTCTGAATGAAAATAATTTTTAAAACTAGATTTCTATACCCAGCCAAACTATTAATCAAATTTGAGAGTAGAATAAAGATATTTTCAGATATGTATTGTTTCCAAAAATTTTCCAACTATGCACCTTTTTTTCAGGAAGCAACTAGAGGAGGTACTCCACCAAAATAAGGAGCAAAACACAGTTAGGAAGACACAAAAAACAGAAAACAAGATAATCAACATAAGAGAAAGGTTACAGTGAAGCCTCAAGATAACAATGCTGGGGTGGAGAGCAATTGGTCTACCCTGAAACAGGTAATTCTTTTTAAGACTTTCCTAAAGATATCTTGACTTTGGGACCATGTAAAATGTTTAAGTTTTTAATTTTAAAAAATTCCTAACAATTGAAAGCAAAATAAAAAAATGAACATTAACAGTATATCAAGTTGGTGGTATACACACACAGAGGAACCATCCTGAGTGACATTAATACAGTTTGTACTTTCAACTACCAATATATACCTTTGGAGACAAAAATACATCATGAACTGCTTTCAGTAATCATATTGATGGTTATTCAGTTGAAATTGTTATTCTGAGACTATATGTGTGTATGTGGTGAAATAAACAAATGGGTATACTGATGTAATAAAAAAACCAGGTTTTGCAAAAAAAAAGGAGATAGATACTGGTGCACTATGAACTCATAGTATATATATATATATATATATATATATATATATATATATATATTTTTTTTTTTTTTTTTTTTTTTTTTTTGAGACAGAGCCTCAAACTGTCACCCTGGATAGAGTGCTATGGCATCATAGCTCACAGCAACCTCCAATTCCTGGGCTCAAGCAAGTCTCCTGCCTCTGCCTCCCAAGTAGCTGGGACTACAGGCGCCCGCCACAACGCCCGGCCATTTTTTGGTTGCAGCCATCATTGTTGATTGGCGGGCCCGGGCTGGATTCGAACCCACCAGCTCAGGTGTACGTGGCTGGTGCCTTAGCCCATTGAGCCACAGGCGCCGAGCCAAACTCATGGTATATTTTTAAAGCTTCTTAGCTTGATCTACTGAAAAAGCATTAAGCACCCATAGCACTTCGGTTTCTCAATATCATTTCCTACTAAAAAGAACCATGATGTGCCTGGAGTAACCTGTCCTACCAGGAAGTGGGGAAACTGTCAAAAGACTACAGATTTGGGCAAAAGGACTCATAAATCAACCTGGAAAAGCTCCAAACGTACAAAGGTAGGATAATTTGAACATGAATAAGGACAATTACTGAAATGTATTGAGACATATCAAATATGTTTACTTGAGATGGTAAGAATATAAAAAAATTAAAAACAATAAAGGAAAAGAGTCAAACATTTGATCTGCCCTTCTCATATGAACTACACATCATAGTAACCAAATAGTGGAACAGAACAAAGTTTCTCTTAATAGAAAACATTTTGATTAATGAAAACAGAACTATTGCAAGAGTCAGAATATTACCATTTATAACCCTTAATTAATAAACAGACTTAGAAAATTCCTTTCATTGACTGCTGACATCACAAAAAAGAAAAAAACAAAAAATTATGTGATTCCTAATAGAAATACACAGACCATACATGAAGTATTCTTACCAGAACCAGAACCTGGATCTGCCCAGTTATAACTCTGTTACAAATTTACAAGTAGAGAGGACAGAGGAACATTTTAATATACCACAGAGATGCAATCAGCAACATTACAATGGTAATGTATAGTGTCCATAGACTTTGTCAGGGTCCTGTTTTAGGCAAACATGAAAAATAACTTACAAGACAACTGGGAACATTTGAACACTAGATACATGATGATGTTAAAGATTTATTAATTTTTAGGCATGATAATGGAATTAAGTCTATTTTTTTTTTTTGAGACAGTCTCATTTTGTCACCCTGGGTAGAGTGCCGTGGCATCACAGCCCACAGCAACCTCAAACTCTTGGGCTTAAGTGATTCTCTTGCCTCAGTCTCCCAAGCAGCTGGGACTACAGTTGCCTGCCATAATGCCCAGCTATTTTCAGAGATGTGTTCTGTCCATACAACTGAATATTACGCAGCTATAAAAAGGAATAATGTGCTGACACAGCTGCCAACGTGGATGAGCCTTGCACACATTACACTGTGTGAGAAACATCGTCATAAGCAGCCACATGCTGTGATTCCACTGATAGGAAGTGTTCAGAATAGGTAAATCCACAGAGACAGGAAGGAAATCAGTCTAGGGCTAGGGGAATAGAGCGTGACTACTAAACCCCCCAGTGGGGGGTTTCAATTCTGGGCGGCTGGAAGCTTCTGGAACTACATAGTGGTGGTGGTTATATAACTCTGATTTGTAAATCATAAAACTGTACAAAAACTGTACATTTTAAAGAGAGAATGTGGCATATGTGAACTGTATTTCAGTGAAGCTGCTATCTTAAAATTCAGTGCTTTGAACATTCCTCTTTGTGAATAGTCACATTAAAGAATGCCTTTTGGCAAGTTTCCATTTCACAGACCAAGTTTCCTTAAAGTCCCACATTACACACACAAAACTGCATGTGCTTGTATTCATCACCTGTGCAGCCATAGTTATAGATGTTGAAAGTCAGCGTGTCCATGATGTTCTTTAATCGCTTTATGAGAATGGAGTCAGGCAGCGACTTCTTCAGTGACAACCCAAAAACATCTAAGAAGGCCGTCAGGGAGTACTGATACATGGCATTCACAAGGGCCATCTCGGACAGGACAAAGAAGAGGATGGCCCCCCTCCTGGCAGCTGGCCGGTAGCCATCTCGTAGCCTGTCAATGTCCAGGGCCGTCTTCTCTGCCAGCCTGAGCTTCTCTGATACCTAAAGAAAAGGTGCAAGTTACCCTGGAAACAGGAAGGCTTATGAAAATAGGCAGAGGACAGGAGTGGCAGGGGATGGCAAAGTAATGCCTGCAAAGCTTTGAAAGCCACCAGGGACTGCAGGGACCGAGGGTGCTCACCCTCTTGACGGATGCAGTCTGTATTTGGGCTGACTCCATTCACCCATGCCCCCTTCTTCATTTCCAAGTACTTGCCTTCCCTTTTCGTTCCATATGTGGGCTCCACCCCAACTCCAGAGGAGGAACATGTAACTCAGGCCCAGCCAAACAAAGCCTGGCATCCCTAGGTGGTGGGATTGGTTTGGGGTAGGCAGGTGACATAAGTGACTCTTAGGACCTTCATGATAGGGAGAGAAAAATATTCTCATTTATCCCTTTGGCCTTGAACCTGAGAGAACACGAGGCCACACATGGTCTTGTGACCCTGGGAGGAGTGAGAAAAGAATGAAGACAACCCAGCAGAAGGCCTAGCCCAGAAATAGAAAGAAACCAAGACTCAGTGATATTTTTTCAAGTCCCAGATCCAGCCCTGCCTGTAGCTATCTCTGAACTTTCCTACTTTCTAAGCTAATAACTTCCCTTCTGATATAAGCCAGATAGGACTGTGTTTCCTATTACTCTCACTTGAAACAGGCTGACTTGATGCACAGGGATCCCTGGGGCACCTTTAAGGACACCTCTCCTCACAGCACACTTCAATAGAGGTGGCCTTTTACTAATATCATCAAGCAAATTTTCAGGTGATTCAAAGCCTGAGCCGAATGAGGGACAGGCAGATGGCCCTCAACGCTCAGCTATTGTATACTAAGGCTTGTGACCACGAATGAGCCCCTGTGATCACAGAGTCTGATTTCCTCATTGAGCAGATGAGCCCCTGTGATCACAGAGTCTGAGTTCCTCATTGAACATCCGTTCCCTCCCACCCCCACTTGAATTTTCTTTCCACTGTAGTTTCTACCTCTGTGGCTTTAGACTTGGTCTCCTCCAGGGTCTGCACCAGCTCCACATTATCCAGCATGTTCCCCGTGGAGGTTGCCAGTTCCCGGAGGAGGGAATCCTCCAGGTCCTTGAGCAGATTCTTATTCTCGCTGGTCTCCTGGATGAGGTGCTCCCTCTGCTCTTCCAGCTCCCGCCTCTCATAGGCCACCAGCACACTCAGAAGCTGGTCCTCCAGGCCCTTCAGTGTGACTGTGGGAACAATGACAGACACTCACAGCCTGTGGTCCCTGCTAAGCTGGTCAGTGTGTCTATACCTGCACCACCAAGCAGGATAAGCTGAGGGTGGGTCTAAGCCTACATGTCAGAGGCACAGGGCCTCACGTCCTACTCTAAAATCACTCTAAGGCCAGGTGCGGGGGTGCACACCTATAATCCTAGTACTCTGGGAGGCCAAGGCAGGTGAGTCACCTGAGCTCAGGAGTTTGAGACCATCCTGAGCAAGAATGAGACCCCATCTCTACTAAAAATGGAAAAACTAGCCGGGCATTGTGGCAGGTACCTATAGTCCCAATTACTTGGGAAGCTGAGGCAAGAGGAGCTCTTGAGCCCAAAAGTTTGAGGTTGCTATGAGCTATGACACCACAGGACTCTACCTAGGGCAACAGAGTGATACTTTGTCTAAAAACAAAAATCACTCTTGGCTCGGCACCTGTGGCTCAACGGGCTAAGGCGCCAGCCACGTATGCCTGAGCTGGCGGGTTTGAATCCAGCCCAGGCCTGCCAAACAACAATGACGGCTGCAACCAAAAAAATGGCCGGGTGTTGTGGCGGACGCCTGTAGTCCCAGCTACTTGGGAGGCGGAGGCAAGAGACTCGCTTAAGCTCAGGAATTGGAGGTTGCTGTGAGCTGTGATGCCACAGCACTCTATCCAGGGTGAGAGCTTGAGGCTGTGTCTCAAAAAAAGAAAAAAAAATCACTCTAAAGCAACAAAGTGACAAACATCAGACAGCAAAACAGTGACACTGCTCTGCAGAGTATGGAAAGAGTTCAAACATACTAAAATTAAATGAGGGCTCCTATAAGTCAGGCAACTATAAAGTACACCCACATCTCACACACCTATTTAAGCAGCTATGTGACAGCCCAAGAAAATGTGAGAGGTGCTATCCCATTCCTATCAGAATACAACTGAGAGGAAGGAGAAAAACCCAGGCTCATGATATACACTGAAATACACAAATACAGGATAATCTCCTGGCCTACGGTCCAGCCTCAAGACACATAGCTCATGGCCTTCCAAATGCCCCAACCCTTCTGGGGTCTGCTTAATCATGAAGAGCTGATGAGTTAAGTTGTGATTACAGGAGAACGATCTGGGGATGCTGAGTGAGAGGACGTGCCATGAAAGCCTGCATCTGAGACTGGTCGCTGTGGTAACCAGGTTGATTTGCAGTTGGGGCTCTACCCATTCTCACCGGTATAATTGATCACCATAGCTTTCCCAAACACTGAGGGGGAATATCTGGGATTGGCCATCTTGGTGTTTAGATACAGCCTGAAATTTAAGTCATAGTCAACTTCCTTGTCTCCCAGTATAATAAACTGCCGTCCTTGGGTGACTTTTATATTTTTTTCTAAGACGTTATCAATCACAGGATCAATGTATTCGTCAACATCGTGGAACAGGAAAGGAGTCCCATACTTTATGGACATCTCTAGCTGCTTGAGGAAGTCAGGGTCATTAAAGGAAGCAACCTGTAAGAGAGGAAAAGCAGAAGGTGAAAGTCAGAGGGGGAAGGCCTTGTAAGGAGGGAGATAATGAGTCAGGAACTTGAGGGAGTTGGAGTAAAAAAGAAGAAAGAGAAAATCAAGGCCTACGACCCTGTAAACCCATAAATCCATGTGGTTCAGGCTCAGAGCAGCATCTCATTCAAAGAGGGTGGCGAGGGGGAGGAAAGGATTTTACTTCACTCCCCCCTCAAAAAGCTATAATCTTTCCTCTTTAAGAGACCGGGTGAGAGTTGGAATCAGATTGGGGGCTAGGATTGGCTGGGAATTTCACAACTCTCTGGCATGCTGAGGGAAGAGGGAGGTCTAGGGATATTCTTGCATTTGGAGTAGCTGTCCCACTACTGCTACAAGCGAATGTCAGAAGCAGATGTTCCCCTAACCATGGAACTTAAATGAGCTTCCCCAACAATAGGTTAAACACCCAGGACCAAGGACCAGAAAGCATAAGGAAAAGGTAAAACCGAAAATCATTAATTTATTCATTAGTTGAGCAAAAAGTGATTGGGCCCCAGCAATTCCACTCTTAGGTATATACCCAAGAGAATGGAAAACACGTCCACGTAAAAACTTGTACATGAATGAATGTTCACAAGAAAATCATTCACAATAGCCAAAAAGTGGAAACAACTCAATTATCCATCAACAGACAAGTAGATAAACAAAATGTGACAAATCCACACAATGGACATTCAGCCACAAAAAGGAATGAAACGCTGATTATGCTACAGCACGAATGAACCTCGACAAGATGCTAAGCAGAAGGAAGGCAGACACGGAAGGCCGCTTATTTGTCTGAGTCCAGCTATATGAAATGTCCAGAATAGGCAAATCCTAGAGAAAAAGTAGATTAGCTGTTGTCAGAGGCTGGGAGGAGGCGGCTGGAAGGATTGGGTGGGGTGATGGCTAAAAGATATATATAGCTTTTCTTCTTGGGGTGAAAAATGTTCTGAAATCGACTCTGGTAGTTATAAAACTTCATGAATAACTAAAACCCACTGAATTGTGTGTTACTATCACTCCTCTGTCTCCTCCTCCCCAAAGCAGCTCCAAAAAATAGCCTGTAGGCTGGGTGATGTGGCTTACACCTGTAATCCTAGTACTCTGGGAGGCCAAGGTAGTTGGATTGCTTGAGCCCAGGAGTTCGAGATCAGCCTGAGCAAGAGTGAGATCCTGTCTCTACTAAAAACAGAAAAACTAGCCAGGCATTGTGACAGGTGCGTGTAGTCCCAGCTACATGGGAGGATGAGGCAGGAGAATCACTTGAGCCCAAGAGTTTGAGGTTGCTATAAGCTATGACCCTACAGCACTCTCTCTACCCAGGGCGACAGAGTGACGCTCTGTATCAAACAACAACAAAAAACAGCATGTAGCATGAGGGCTACCAAGCCCAGTACTGGGTAGAAGGAAGACAAAGCTGACAGCAGTGCAGTCTTCACCTTTATGGTGCCCAGAGAGTGCGGGGGGGGGGATGCAAAGGAGAGTAAAATTCAAGGTGGGTGGTGCCACCCTGGAAGACTCAGAGGGTGGGAGCAAGGAGAGGGTGGGCCCCACTTGGGGGTCAGGTGGTAACATTTCAGCTTGCCCTGCTGAAGGCACTGTGGAGCTGGAAGGGGGCCTTCCCTGTAGAAGGGGTAGCAGGGCAGAGGACCTAGGAGGGGCCATACCCACCCGCAGGTTGTTTTTCTCCTCTTTCCTCTTTATCCAGTTGAGAGCCTGTTGCTGGGGGTCGATGCAGAGGGGGAAGCGGCTGGCACGGGTGGTGAGGATGCCGTTTTGAATTGACAGCTCATCAGGGGGCAGCCCCTGGGAGCCCCACCTGGAAGGGACAGCCACAGGGATATTTATTTTCCTCATCAAGTTATGAACCAAAAACTATAGGTGGGATGACTGGCCTTCTAGAATAATCTATCAATCGGCCCAGGCTGTTCAACCCTCCTGAACCTCCAGGAAGAAGAGCTCAGGGCTGGATCTGTAGCTCACCCGGCTATTTCTGTGCAGTCATGCCAGCTGCAACCCTTGCTAGGCCCCCCAGGCTGTTAGCCTGCCCCCAGGGTGACACCCTGTACAAAGTCACCTCAGCTTACTGGCTCAGAGGCCACACACACCTACTGATCTCGACATCATCTGTGAGTAGGCTTTCTAGCCGGAAAGGCTGGCTCAGGGGGATGTCTCGCTCCAGGATATCATTTTGCCAAATCTGATTGACCATCTCATTTCGAAACTCCCAGGTGAAGGCACCTTCATAGCTCAGGAAGGCAGCACAGAGAAGGCAGTCCCCCAGCAGCTTCACACGCCGGTGCATCAGCTCATCCAAGTCCTTCAGCCACCTGGTGCAAGAGAGGAAGGCTGCAGTGAGCAGTTGCCTCTGGTCACAACCAAAAGGAACATTCTAGAAGGACCAACTTGACACCTTGCTACCAGGGCTAAGATGAAACATTTTTTGAGCTATTCTTTCTTCATAGAGAACAGAGATCACCAGCTCATTCTGCAATTTCCCACCCCAGTGACCTAGTGTTTTGAAAGCCTTTGTTCAACTTTAGAGCTCGACAGAGCCCAGCATTTAGCAGGGGACACTGGAAATGTTTGTGAGACTCATTTTGTCTCAAAGCTATTTATTTAGTAATCACATTGTTTCCAAACGCTTAATTAATGACAAGTAAATAAGCCTAGCAGAGCTAACAAGCTCGGGCCCCACTTCACAGATACCTACCCAAGATAAAAGGAAGTGCATGTTTCCTTTGGATTCTTCTAGTAAATGTCCAAGGTCTTTTAGGTTTAAGAAATATTAAAAACTATTTCCCACATGCAAACACTATTTTCTAGTATTTTCTTTTTTATTAATAGAAGGATATGACTCAATCCAGTGTTGTTTTTTTTAATATATTTACAGATGCAACATTCGAAACTATCCTCATACCCAGTAGATCAGCTACAGCCACATGCCCTTACTGTAAGTTTCAAGAAGCCCCACCCACTTAAGAGTGAACATGCCACTGGGGCATTTAGCTGGCATCTGTGCAGAGAGATGGATTCTTCCTTTAGACTCCTCCAGAATGGACCCAGGGGCGAAAGATCACCAAGAAGGAGCACTGCTGAAAGCAAGGCCAATCTGCTCAGTGCTTCGGGTTTCCCATCTCCACTGCTATACTTCTGCCTCCCAACCCTAGAGGTCACTTAATAAGTAACACTCAGTACCTAATAAAAACAGAGTCTATACAATGTCCATTAGCCACTATCAACCTGGTAATAAGAAAATAAGAACTTGTCACGTGCTTTTCAATGGCAATGCAATGTGCAATAAAGACTGAACATAGCAAGAAATTCTGTCAGGGACGTCCATTTATAAGCTGTAAAAGGTAGGCTCGTGAACCAAACTGACCTGACGTTTTCTGATCCCAGACCTGAGATGAGCTTGTCAGCAGCGATCAGCCGCCTCTCCATGATTTCAGCTTCTTCCTGCAGCTTTTGCTTTTCCAGTATGGCTGCCTCATATTTGGCACCCAAAGCTTCCAGTTCTTTCTGGATAGTTGCCAATTCATTCTGGATCCTTTCTAGTTCTCGTTTAGTTAGGTAAAAATTCCGCTCTAGCCTGGCCACCTAAGTGAAGACAATTGGCACAGCGCTAGGGAAAAGAACTATGTGGGGCAGGGCTCAAGGGCAGGGCGTGTATCCACATGGATGACATCTGTGGTCTAGGGTTACCATGGGCTATATTGAGGCTTGTGGCGCCTTAGTTTCCTTTTCAACTATTTGTAACAAAAGCTCCTAAACCCAAGTTAGCAGACAGTCTCCTTTTCATGTATACAGAGGCCACCTTAAGATGATTCTGTGACTCTAAGTGAAAACTTCAAAAGACTACACTGAAGACGGTATTTTCTTTGATTTCTGTTCTAAGTTTTCTAAAGAATATAATTCTAAGCTATGAGATCTGGGAGGCCAAGGCAGGTAGATTGCCTGAGCTCAGAAGTTCGAGACCAGCTTGAGCAACAGCGAGACACCGTATCTAAAAATAGCCAGGTGTTGTGCTTGGCACTGTAGTCCCAGCTACTCAAGGGGATCACTTGAGCCCAAGCATCTGAGGTTGCTGTGAGCTATGACAGCACGGCACTCTACCAAGGGTAACAAAATGAGACTATGTCTCAAAAAAAAAATAGTATCAAGACACGACTCAAAATGATCAAATCAACCTTATTCTCTTTGTGTTTTGTGTTCTACATGTTATTTCAACCCAGTTGTTCTCAACTGGGGCTGATTTTGTCTCCCAGGAGACATTTGGCAATTTCTGAATATCATAACTTGGGAAGGAGAAGGATGCTACTGGCATCTAGTGGGGCGAGGCCAGGGTGCTGCTGCGTATCTACAGTACCCAGGACACCCCCACTTTAGCAAAGAATTGCCCAGCCCCCAATGTCAATGGCACATGGTTGAGAAACTCTCCTTTGACCCCAGAAAACAACTTTAACATCTCTTATCCCACATTTTCACACATAATCGGAAAATCTTTCGTTCTCTCAGGTTCTCTCCATCTACATTATACCTAAATGAGAGTTGTACTTTTATTGGGGTAGAGAGAGGAATTTTTTATGCTGTTTAAAGCCAGAACCTTGCCAGAACATATTCATTCTCTTGGCAGCAGAGTGCCAGTCTTACAGACGGGCAATACCTTGTCTCTCTTGGGCTTGATTTCTCTGAAAACGTCACAGTAACCCATTACAGCTTCAACAAATTTCAGCATTCCCAGCCCAGCTTTGCTGACAGCTTCCATTTCTTCGATTGTGGTGTTCAGAGTCCTCAAGAGGCCTAAAGTCAAAGATGCAATTGTTTTCATGAGGCAAGCTTCACTTGGTGCCTGTGGACAAAGTAAGTGTAGCAAGTTCCTTATTCCTCAGTGACCTTGTCAGCAGAATCCAGACTGCCCCTATGAACATCAATGTGAGGCCCAACCCAGCATGGGTAAGCGGATATTTGAGACGTGAATATCCTGCCACCCGGAACATTCTATGACACCCAGAAGCCCTGGGGACCCAGGATGTAATAGGGACTCCCAACTGGGCACCAAGGTAGCTCAGCACAGGCAGCTAACAGGGATTTGCAGGCCATTACCTATCATCTGTCACTTCCACCTGTGCACGTACCTCAGGAGTGCACGTAAGTGGAAACCCACCCAGTCTACACTCAGAGAGGGTCATTGCCTTGGGTTTTTGTAGTTGTCATTGTTTGTGTTTAGTTTACTTTGGTTTTTAAAAGGCTAAAAACAAGATTTGATATTAAGGCTCTAAACAAATTGTCAAATACAACATGAACTTGTATTGCTGTTCGCAAAGGATAACATTGTTCTGCCTGGCTAAACACCAGGTAGGGTCAGGGATTAGGCTCAAAGGAGCCTGGAGTTCTGTAACCAAAGATGGATGGGCTGGCTGTGGGCCATGCAGTCAGTCCTCTCTCCCTGAGGCCCCACGGACCTAGATAAGACTTTATACTGACAAGAGAAGTCAAGGTTAGACCACCTCTTGGCACCACTGTGTGCACTGCCCAGAAGACAGACCAGGCTGGGTTCCAATGAGAAGATCTTATCTGCTGACTGGAGAACTAGAGCCAGTATGAACCACGCATACAGTGGGTATCAGCCCTACCGCCTGCCCCTACATTCTTCCTCTGGAGACAGTCAGTCTCCTATTCTATCCGCAGGGCCTCAGTGGTACCATTTGACCACAGGGAGGGCCTGCCTGCCGTAAGTCCCTTCCTTGCCCTCCATCCCTGTCCCAGACCAAAATCAAGATTCACTCTGACGATTCATATATTCAACCAAACTCACCTTTGATATTTTTAACCTGGCTCTGGGAAATTGAATCAAAATCAATCTCCATCAGAGACCTTAGGAAATTTGGATCAGACATCATGCCTTTGGCGGTTTTCCAGTTGAGCTCTTTGTACCCTTTTATGATGAGGATGCACTCGCAGACCGTCTGCACCTGCTTCGGGGGCTTAGCAAATGACCTGGCAGGGAACAAAAGCGCACACGATAGACCCTGGATGTGGCAGGAGCTGGCCTGGAAGAGCTCCAGGGAAAATGGTCACCCAGAAGTCATTCACTAGAGGTGATGCTGCATGGAAACAAAGGAAGCCAGATCCCAGCACAGACTGGGTTTCTGCATAGGACGATCCCTGAGGACAGGAACAGGGTCTCCTCTCGGAGTCCCATCTCAAAGTTAGCTGGGCACCAGGGTCATGGATGGGGGTCATTAAAACACACATCCAGGCCGCCCCTGGAGCCAGGGTGGAGCCTGAGAATCTGTGTCTTAATTACACCCGGGGGTGACTCCCCAGACTCTAAATGGTGGCTGCTGTCATTATCATCATTATCGTTAACATCATCATCATTTTTCCTGATTACTAGATGAAGAAACGGGGCTCTGAGCACTTGGATGACAGTCCCCACGTCTAGGCCTCTTTCCAGGCTACGTTGCCCCCATATTGTTTTCTTTGGCTTTGATGAAGCGAGCCCATTGCTGTTTCTCCAACACTCAGATGCCCTGTGTCCTTGACCCTCCAGAGAACCGGACCCCTACAGGAACTGGAGACAGCCTTGGGGCAAAGGTCTCCCAGAGAGAGTACCCACGCGCTTCCCACTGCCCAGCAAAGCCCACAAAAGCCATGAAGAGAGACAGAAGCAGAAGGAAACTGATGCAGAAAAGGCAAAGAAGAAAAAAAAGGAAAAGACGGTGAGAAGAGAAGGAAATGGAGGCCCCAAAGTGTGTGTATGTGGCATTTGGAACACAGCTTGTAGTCCAGGCCTTAGTGTCCTACTCCAGCAGGAGGCTGGAGGGAGCCACAAAAGGTAGGGGAAATAGAAAGAGACACGAGTCAGAGAGAAATAGAAAGACAGACCAAGGCAGAGACAAAAAGACAAAGGGAGAACGGGGAGAAGAAAAGAGAAAGAGCGAGGAGACAGCCTGAGCAGACAGCAGTCTGGAGACTTTCTGCAGTAGGCACCCCCAACCCTTCTGGCCCTGGATCCCCTCTACACCCTCACAGACAGGAGAGGAGAGAGGGAACCACACAGCAGAAGGACAAGCCAGGGCACCAGCCAGGATGGAGGACACCCAGATTTCAGCACAAAGCCAGATAATTAAAGTAATGGCCCTGAGTCACCAGAGAAAGGTTCAATTACGCCAGCATTTACGAAAGCCGGCAGTGCTGTCGGCTGTCTTTATATATTTATCTATCTATCTATCTATTTATTTATTTATTTGAGACAGAGCTTCAAGCTGTCACCCTGGATAGAGAGCTGTGGCATCATAGCTCACAGCAACCTCCAATTCCTGGGCTCAAGCAAGTCTCTTGCCTCTGCCTCCCAAGTCACTGGGACTACAGGCACCCACCACAACGCCCGGCCATTTTTTGGTTGCAGCTGTCATTGTTGTTTGGCGGGCCCGGGCTGGATTCAAACCTGCCAGCTCAGGTGTACATGGCTGGCGCCTTAGCCCGCTGAGCCACAGGCACTGAGCCTGTCAGCTGTCTTTAAAAGGCTCCCTTCAAGGTTGACGAAAGCCAGGCCCAAGCCACTGCTCTTTGAATGATCAGGGGTAGAAAGAATCAGGGAGGTATTTTCAGATATAAGACAGAAAGAGCCCCAGCCTGCATGGTAGGGTCCTAGGCCTTGGGCAGTTTAGGAACCAGCCATGGGTCTCAGCTTTCCCATCTGTAAAGTGGGGGCACCAAACCAAAACCTTCCAGCTCCAAAATCTTGTGTGTCTATGAAAGTGAAGTTCTGTGCTACTATCAGCTTACAGAAAGAGCCTTGGATCCTCACTTATCCAGAAACCATTGCAGTCCCTAGTACCAGTTAAGAGGGGTGTTTGAAATATGGAAGTTGCAAGTCAAAGAAGCAGAGATATCCCTGTTTTTCTATCACAAAACACACTCAGGGATGAGAGAGAGAGGAAAATGCATTACCCTCTTACTCCCGCCTCCTACTACACCACCCCGGACACACCAACTATCCTTGCTTTTCTCTCAGGCCACCCCTCTGGCCTCCATGACCAGGACTAGGTCAGGTCCATGTTGTCCACTAACAGAGCAGCAAGGACTTTTCCTTCCTAACGTCATACACCATTGAACCACACACGGGACTCCTGAAACAGACCATCAGCTCCGTGCAGTGAGGCGCTGCCTGCCTGGCTCACTGCCAGTATGCCCCAGTAATGACAGACTGAATGAAAGGAAGAAAAGTAAAATCAAAAGCCGGTGACAAAGGGAGCCCTTTATCCTTTTTCAGTGGAGAAGCATCCACTTCTAACCCTCATTAGCCCTCATCTGCCTGCCTTAACAGTTAATGATCTTTGCAAAGGGAACTGCATATTAAAGAAAGGAAGTGCTTTTTTAAGGAATTAATGGATTATGAAATTGCCAGGATGTAAGTGCTGGCTCATGTGCCTAACATCCAAATGACCTAAAGAGAGCCGGAGTGTAGCCATGTGGAAAGAGCAAAGTGGGATCCAAACTCACATGGGACCCTGGGAATGAAATCACCAAGAGATAAAAGATGTAAATATAAAAAACTAAATCATAAAAATTTAATGAAACCACAGGGAAATTATTTTACAATCTTGTCATGGTAAGGGCTAACTATGACACAGTATCTAAAAACCACAAAATAAAATATTGCTAAAATCCACCACATAAAAATAAACATACATGGCAAACACACACACATACAAACCTCATCAACAAAGTCAAACTGTCCATGACAAGCTGGTTAAATATTTGCAACTCGCATGATGGAGTTATATAAAAAGCCCCTGGAAATGGATAAGGGGGAAAAAAGAAACAATAAATAACAGCAACCCAACATATAAACGGACAAAGCACTAAACAGTTCATGGAAGAGGAAATACACGTGACTTTGATACACATTTTTCCATATATGAGAAAAAAGTGCTAGTCTCACTCATAAGAGAAATGCAAATTAAAACTGCACTAACAATGCTCTTCAGCAGCAAGGTGAGCAAAAAGCCAAGTGTTGGATAGCGCCCTCTGTTGATGAGGCTCTGAAAAGGCAGGTACTACACATTTGGGTTGGAGGTGAGTGTAAATTGGCTCCATCCTCACGGAGTAAAGGGGATTAGGCAGCAGCTATGGGCATTCTGAATGCACACTCCCTTGGACCCAGCAGTCCCACTTCCAGAAATGTATCCCAGTTGGATAGCCTTGCCCAACTGCATAATGAAACATGATCAAGTTAATTCTTTGCCACATTGTTTGCAAAGGTGAAAGACTGAAAACAAGCTAAAGGTCCTCAGTAGGGATAGTTAAATAAATCACAGCACAGCCACACAGTGGGATGTGATGGGGATGGTTTAAAATACTGGGGAAGTTAATAACATTGACATGAAAAATATCTTCAGAATATACTGCTAAGCAGAAAAGATGCAAAACATATGGGTAGTTGTTACTATTTCTACATAAAAGGCAGGCAAACAGGGGCGGCACCTGTGGCTCAAAGGAGTAGGGCACCGGCCCCATATACCAGAGGTGGTGGGTTCAAACCCAGCCCTGGCCAAAAACAGCAAAAAAAAAGGCAGGCAAAGAGGATCTACAGGTATCCCTTGCTTTCTGAACCAAAGTCAGGAACTGAAGAGACCCATGTGTATCCAGTTACCTTGATCTTGCGCAAAAACTCTCTGGACAGATACATGAGAAACAAATGGTGGTGGTTACCTGCTGCAGAGCAGGGAGGCGAACAGAGCTGGGGGAACATGGTGGAAGTGGGCCTTCCAGGTATGCCTTTTTGATGTTGGAACCATGGTAACAGCTAATGTTTGCACAGCCCAGCACAGCTCTGAGAGCTCTTCAGATCCTAACAAAGATCCTGATGTCCAGGCGTGGTACATCCTGGACCACGTACATCCAAAGATCCTTATGTACAGGCTCTGCCTCTAATCCCAGCACTTTAGACAGGCTGAGGTGGGGGGATCATTTGAGGCCAGAAGCACAGAATCAGCTTGGGCAATGTAGTGAGACACCATCTCTACAAAAAAGTTTCAAAATTAGCCAGGCATGGTAGCATATGCCTATAGTCCCAGCTACCTGGCAGGCTGAGGTTAGAGGATCACTTGAGCCCAGGAGTTCGAGGTTATAGTGAGTTATGATCACTTCATCGCACTCCAGCCAGGATGACAGAACAAGACTCTGCCTCTTACCAAAAAAAAAGAAAGAAAAAGGAAAAACCAATACCATCCACATTTTACAAATGAAGAAACTGAAGCACAGAAAGTTTAGATGACTTGCCAAAGGTCACACAACAGAGTCATGCATGAATGTGTTACCTGTTCTGATAGTGACATTTTAAAAAATTACTCCTTTGAGGCCATGGGCTACTTTAGCTTTGTCAAGGCAAACTGGGCACCTGTCCATAAGGTCTAACTGCAGGGCACACATGTCAAGCTTTCCAGTGATTCCATGGCACCTTCTCCCACTCTTCCCCTAGGGGTCAATAAGGAGACTCACAGACACTTCTCTTCAAATAAATCTTCTTCAAAAATTCTTCCCACCTCTCTCCTCTTACAATGTTTTTATGCTGCTGACCTGAGAGGGGAGTCCATAATCATGTGACTGGTAGTTGGGTATTTCCTCTGAAAATGTATGTTGATGATATATGCTCCCGCTCAGCATGGCGTTCACTTAGATTTTATCCTGGAAACAGTCTAAACTGCCAACACACAGCGTGGAAATTTTAAAATGTTCATCCTTATACTTTTGTTGGCCCTACATTTTGCAGAACACTACCATGAAATAATGACTTCTTGCTGACAACGACAGCATCTCCAGGGGACCTCCCATGAATAACTCAGGTCCCCTGTCTTAGAATGAGCTGAATTCTGTGTTCAATTTCACATACATTTCACTAACAAGAAAACAAGGACACAGGCTTCAACAGGGAGTGCTGCTCAGCACATAGAATAGAGAAGCATGGAGAACCAGTATTGTTCCGCCAGGAGACCGTGACAGAAAGTCAGCTACCAACCTGGAAACAGTAGTGTCTCCCAGCTGTGAGACCTGCCTGTGGGGCCACAGGGATGATTCTCCTTCTGGAAAGAAGCATGCGATGAAGAATGATGGAAGGAGAGAGCAGGGGCTCCCAGGCCTGGGGAATTCAGTGCAGAGCCAGGCAATAGGGAGCAGGGCAGACGGGATAGTGTTCCTTTCTAGGACTTCACTCGCGCCACTAAGTTTACCATTAAAATCCAGTAATGGTGGCCAGGGGAGACCAGTCCACAAGGGGGGAACGCATACATCTGCCCCACACCAGATCCCTCATCCTGACAGCAGACAGAACCTCTGGTTGTAGGGGATGGAGACATTCACATCGATTTGCAGATGGGGACACAATAATGACCCAGCCTTCCACCTCTAGAAAGCCTGTTTCCTAGAAATGGATCAGGGTGTTGCCCATCCAGCCTTGGTGTGTGGCTCAGGTTTGCTGCACCATTTTCAGCAGGGCATGACCTCCATACTGACCAACCTGCTGTGGTTTAGAGCAGATGCTTGTTTCTGTGAAGAGGGCTGATTTACAACATTGCACCCCCCTCCCCAATCACCAAAACACCATTCTGGAGCCCCCTTCTGTGGTCCGGGGTCCAAGCCAGCAGCCTTGCTCCCTATAGCTAGGGGCAGCTACCTGGGCCCTGGGCCTCACCATCCTCATCTGCAAATGGTGCCCCCAAGGAAAGTGCTCAGCACATGGTGTGAGCCCTTCCCAAGTGCTACAAAGGTGGTGGCCAAGGTACATTGGGAGACTGCCATCGCCTACCTGATCTCAGTCACGTCCGACTTGTCCAGCTTCTGCAGCTCCAGCTTGGCAGCCTCTAGGATGGGCATGACCTCAGCAAGGGCTGTTTCAGCCTCCGCCTTCTCCACTGCAATGATCTTGTTCTGCTCCTCTATCTCCATGGCCTTCTCTTCTGCGAGCTTCTTCTTTTCCTCCGCTGCAAGAGGAGAGGGAGGTTAGTAAAGCTACTGGGTGCGGGGAGGGTGCACTTACGGGTCCTGGATCAAGGCAGAGTGTGGTCCTCAGGTCAGCCTGTGCCCTGGGCAGGGGTCTGGGAAGCTCTGGTCAACATGGCATCGCTAGGCTTTCCTGGTAGGTCAGAAATCCTTACTGGGTCTGAGGCCCTGACTCCGACCTTCCTCAACTGACTCCTGACTCCTGTAACCCCCTCACTCTACTGCATGGCAGGCCACATAGCTCTAACAGCCCCAACCCCCCCTCACCAGTGTCAGCTGAGGACACAGGGGCTGCCCTTCCTGCTTCCTGGCTCTCGATGATCCCCTGCTATGTCCACTCAGGCCCAGCTCAAGAACCTGCGTCACTCTCTATCTCATTGTTCTGGTTATTTACTTCATGGCACTAATCACACCCTGATTATTGGCCTGTTTATTGTCTGGGCTGTCCTCACCGGGATGTAAGCACCTCCCGAAGGCTAGAACTCAGACCTGGAATAGGGCTGGCTCACATTAGGTGCACTGAGCTGGATATTGCCCCTCCCCCAAATGCATGTCCACCTGGAGCCTCAGAAAGTGACCTAATTTGGAAAGAAGGTCTTTGTGGATATAATTTGTTAAAATGAGGTCATACTGGCTAGGGTGGACCATCCAATGACTGGTATCTATCTAAAAGGCCATATGAAGACACACAGGGAAAAAGTTCACGTGACGATGGAGGCAGAGATCACAGTGATGCATCTACAAGGACAGCCAGGTACTTCAGCAACCACTAGAAGCTGCAAGAGGTAAGACATAATAGGTTTCCAGACTTGTGTCTTCAGAACTGTGAGAAATAAATGTTTGTTGTTTTAAGCCACCCAGTTTGTGGTACTTTGTTATGGCAGCTATAGGACACTGACGCAGAAGGTGGTCCATAAACACGTGCCTGGGGTGCTAAGCTAGCAGGTTGCCAGCTTCGTGCTGGAGGCTCCCAGATTCCCAGCATGGACAGGGCCTGCAGCCTAAGATGAAGCCCAAACCCAGTGGTTCTCAACCTGTGGGTTGCAACCCCTTTGGACTGTATTAAAGGTTCGTGACATTAGGAAGGTTTAGAATCACTACCCAAAGCGAAGGCAGCAGAGCCAAAATGCAGATTCCCATTAATACATTTGAGCCTCTAGATCCAGCTGTGTTTGAAGCCAGCCAGCCTCCAAATCAACCCATTTCCATTTTTGCTTATGTTACTTTGAGCTCACTTTCCAACATTTGCAACCAAAATAGTACTAATAGGCACAGGCACCCTGAAAATAGTGATCCCAGAGGAAGCTGCCTTCAAAATTTCAAGAGCAAATTGCCCTTGAACAAAGAATGATGGTGATAGGGAAGGGAAAACAACAACAGATGGGAGAGCCATTAAAGGCGGGGGTGGCAAACAGGTCACCCTCAGTCCAAACTGCAGCCTGGGCATTGGGGGAGGAGCTTTTGTCACAGCTTCTTTTTTTTTTTTTTTTTTGTAGTTTTTGGCCAGGGCTGGGTTTGAACCACCGCATCTGGTATATGGGGCCAGCACCCTATTCCTTTGAGCCACAGGCACTTTCCTGTCACAGGCTTCTTTAAGGCAGTCTCCTTCAGTTTTCCTGCCTCCCTATGGTGATACCTGATGTGAAGTTGATATCCAGTCGGTATCTGTTGACTGGACGGATGAAGACATGCAATAACAGCATCCTTCGAGACACATTTCAGTCTAGTTTTACATCCAGAGCACACAAGTTCAGCAGGGGTCTCTGCATACTCATATAAATCCACATAGTGAACACTTGCGAATACAGACTTTTTAAAAGAAGAATCATAGCAAAGAGGAGCTATGCAAGAATGAGGCATTTGATCAAAGTTCTGGGAGAAGAAATAATGGCCAGGAAGAGAGTATTCTTGAAGCAAAGCAAAGTGAGAAATAATGTTGTGAGCACAAAACAGGTGTCCTGAGAAATGAGCTGGGCCAGATGACACAGAAGGGTTGACAGGGACCCTTCTTGGCCTCACTGAGCATTCAGCATTAAAATAGGCAGCAGGGAGTTACCAGGAATTACAGGGAGGAATCACTATCGGTTAAGTTGCTGTGGCTGCAAGCAACAGAAACTAATAATGGTCAAGTTAAGACAAATGAGAATCTGTTGTCAGAGACAGAGCAGCTCATAGAAGTGGAAGATGCTGAAAGACATAAATGGGGGAGCTCCAGGGATCTGGGCTTAGACACCAGATGCATGGTCTCTTGCCATTGCTGACATGGGATAAATGAAAACAAATTGTCTCAAGCCTCATTTTGGCTGATCCAAAATGTGCAGGCCAGGAGAATCATCTAATTGGCTGTCAGGGTTGGAATAAGTCCATCCCAATGGCACACAGCAGGAATTGGGGAGAGGCAGTTTGCCAAAGCCAAATTGGGGGTGCTATCACCAGAGTGGTAGAAAATGTATCCTGTGCAGAGGGCCTGGTGCAGTTACAATGGAATTAAACCAAGATTACACTTAGAAGCAATATGTATGATCTAGAAGGAGCAGGAAGAGAGGCAGGCAGAGCGGATGGCTTCTGAATCTGGGGATTAGCTGCACCAGGCCTAAACCAGGATTTTGATGATATAAAATAATGACAGAAAACAGAAGCCCACAGACTTGAGAGAAGGGTAAGAGGTAAGGCACAAAGGTACAGCTAGAGGAGCTATCTGGTGTGAGGCATCTGTGAGAGCCAGACACCTTCAGAGTGGAACAGAACCGGTAAGCACAGCTGCTCAGCCAGGAACACCAAGTGCAGGGGCCCAAGAGGGAACCTTGAAATAGCTTCAAGGAAACCCAAGGAAGCTCCACACAGAGGATGCTAAGGCTCGGTCATTTCAACCTCAAGCTATTAGTTCACTGGCTCAGTGAAGATCAAGAAACTGCCTTTTCCACACCCCATCAAATCCTTAGGCTGCCCACTCAGGGTCCTAAGGATGGCAGAGTCTCAGAGTTTAGGAAGGAGGACAGGACTGGCTGCATAGGAGCTTGGAAAGAAACAGGAATCCAAGTGTCATGGATGCCAAGCTCAGAGCCAAAAAGTGATTTCTCAAGGACATCCCCAGTGGAACCTTGTCCAACTCAAGAGTGGGTCCACCCCAGCACTGCCCCTCACTTGCCTATGGTCGTGTTGGTGGAGATCTCCTCCAGCAAGGCCTCGCAGGCAGCAGACTTCTCTGCCAGCACAATCTTCTGTTCAGCCAGCTTTTGGTTCAGCTCATCCAGCTGAATGGTGGCCTCCTTCAGCTTGTCCAGGCCCCCCTCCAGACGTTTGCACTGAGCTGAGAAGAAAGAGTGAAGGGTTCCCGGTCAAGGCCACTCTGAACACACCTGGGGAGGTAAGCACTCTGGTGCCCTAAGATTCATCAAATGTGGGCTCATCGAAACATAGATCACTTTTAAGAGATGTCATGCATCCTTCAGTGCCTCCACTGCCACATGGGGACAGCACTGGTCAAAATGAATACATGTCTGAAAACAGCCAGTGCTGGAGCATTTTTTAAAAAGCACTTTCTAACAGGGCATGTTGCACTTAACAGTTATCTCTAATGAGATGAAAATGCAAAGCAGGGAGGGGGGAGGATGGGTGGAGGGAGGGTAATTGGTGGGACCACACCTGTGATGCATCTTACAAGGGTACATGTGAAATTTACTAAATGTAGAATATAAATGTCTTAACACAATAACTAAGGAAATGCCGTGAAGGCTATGTTAACCAATTTGATGAAAATATTTCAAATTGTATATAAAACCAGCACATTGTACCCCATGATTGCACTGATGTACATAGCTATGAGTTAATAAAAGAAAAAGAAAGGAAAAGAAAATGCAGAGCAACAAAGTGTATGGCTCAACACTGGGAATAAAAATAAGAGCATGCCAGGCAGCACCTGTGGCTCAGTGGGTAGGGTGCTGGCCCCATAAACTGAGGGTGGCGGGTTCGAACCCAGCCCCGGCCAAACTGTAACAAAAAATAGCCAGGCATTATGGTAGGTGCC
Source organism: Perodicticus potto (assembly GCA_963574655.1). NCBI lineage: Eukaryota > Metazoa > Chordata > Mammalia > Primates > Lorisidae > Perodicticus > Perodicticus potto. Next base: position 61,658 of record CAUYRH010018451.1, read on the forward strand.
TTTAGTCCCAAGAGAATCGCCTAAGCCCAGGAGTTTGAGGTTGCTGTGAGATGTGACGCGATAGCACTCTACTGAGGGAGATAAAGTGAGACTCTGTCTCTAAAAAACAAAAACAGAGCATGCACAGGGGTCCCCCCACATAGAAGTTTACTTCGAAAAGCAAACTCCAAAATGGGCTTTGCTTGGCCTCAATCATGAACCTGCCTGATCTTGCTAAGAAATGTCTGCCTCAAAAAAGACAGGTGCTTGAAGGCTTACTCATAAATGATTTCTCTTAACTGTCCCATCCCCAAGTCTTACCTATGTTATACTGAGTTTTCTCATCCAGTAATTTTGCATAGGTGTTAATAAAATCAAGGTAGTTCTTGGGAGTTACGTAGTTGCTACGTCTGAGTTTCTGCAGAAATTGTTTGCTAAATTGCCCCACGGACTCGTGAACCAAAACAACATGCTCTACCAGGTCTTCCATGTTTTCTTGTGGGATCAATGAGTTATCCCCTGAGGAGGAAGGAATGAAAAAGATGGAAAGAAAAGAAAACAGCAGTTCCTCAAGAAGTTACGTAAAAAATCACCACATGACCCAACAACTCCACTCCTAGGTCTGTACCCCAAAGAACTGAAAATAGGGACTCGAGCAGATTCCGATATTACATTATATTCCGATATTTACAGCAGCACTTTGCACAGTGGCCAAAAGGTAGAAATGACCCTAGTGTCTATAAACAGATGAATAAACACAGAAACGTGGTCCATCCACACAATGGAACACTGCACACCCATACAAAGGAATGAAGCACTGACGCAGGCTACAATGTGATGAGCCTTGAAAATACAATGCTAAGTGAGAGAAGCCAGACACAACAGGACACACCTTGCATGATTCCACTTCTATGAATTTCTACAATAGGCAAATTCATAAAGACAGAAAGCAGAGTAGAGGTGACCAGGGGCTGGGAACAGAGTTTCAGTTTGAGAAAAATAAATAGTGTTGGAAATAGATTGTGGTGATGATGGCACAATGTTATAAATGTAATTAGTGCCAAATGTACTCTTAAAAATGGTTAACATGGAAAATTTTGCTGTATATATTTTGTGACAAGAAAAAATGACCTTGAAAATTTTAATAAAGAAAGGAGAGAGAAGCTATTTCTTATTGGTGACTTTTCTAGACCACAGCTGCCACCCAAGCTTCAGCAATTTCTCTGATAACACAGAAAGCCAATCTTCCTTCCCACTAATAGGAAGATCTGTCTTCCCTAATGGCTAAGACACCATGGCAGAAGGGGACTGAAATCTCAGAGAGATCGACATGCCTAATCCTACCCCTGGGGGTGGGGTGGGCTTAGTCAGCCTTTCATCATTAGACATGTATCAGACAAAAGGTGGGCCTTCCTATTAATCTGTTGAAAGAATGAATAATCACTTCCAGTGCCAAGACAACATGTCTCAAGTCACCTCACAGACTGCTGAATATACTTACCACAAGGCTGACTATGTCTCATATTAAAATGAAAGAAGGAAAAATTGACCAAAAGGGCAAATTCACATTCTGCAGAACTAAGCTTGAGTTATATCATTAGCAAACCACAGTCAGAGGGCCAGTCTTAGAATATAATGAAAAACTCTGCCTCACAAATATCCATACTTTAGGGCACAGTCATCCCAATCTGAAGAAATATATTCTAAGGGAAAAAACTCCATGCAAATTTCAAGCAGCATTATTTATGGCACTGAAACATGGAATACTGAAAGCAAATCCAACTGCTAACGCTAGAAATGGCAAACACACCTGTGAAAACTAGGGCCCATCTCTCTCAGGGTTGGAAAACTGTGAACCAAAGGACAAATCCTCCACCACCTTTCTTTGTAAATAAAGTTTTATTGGAATGCTGCCACAGCCATTCATGTACATAATATCTATGACCTCTTTCATGATACAAATGCAAAACTGAACACAATAATTAAGAAAATGCCATGCTATGTTAAACAGTTTGATGAAAATATGTCAGATTGTAGTAAAAAAAACAAAGCTGGAGGCATCACCATACCAGATTTTAGGCTGTACTACAAAGCCATAGTGGTCAAGACAGCATGGTACTGGCACAAAAATAGAGACATAGACATTTGGAATCAATAGAAAACCAGGAAATGAAACTAACATATTACAACCACCTAATCTTCAATAAACCAAACAAGAACACACCTTGGAGGAAAGACTCCCTATTCAAAAAATGGTGCTGGGAGAACTGGATATCCACATGTAAAATACTGAAACTGGACCCACACCTTTCTCCTCTCACAAAAATTGATTCAAGATGGATAAAGGACGTACATTTAAGGCATGAAACAATAAAAATCCTCAAAGAAAGCATTGAAAAAACACTGGAAGATATTGGCCTTCATGAAGAAGACTGCCATGGCAATTGCAACAACAAAAATAAACCAATGGGACTTAGTTAAACTGAGAAGCTTCTGTACAGCTAAGGAGACAACAACCAAAGTAAATCAACAACCTACATAATGGAAAAGAATATTTGCATATTTTGAATCAGACAAAAGCTTGATAACCAGGATCTATAGAAAACTCAAATTAATCCACAGGAAAAAAGCCAACAATCCCATATATCAATGGGCAAGAGATATGAATAGAACCTTCTCTAAAGAAGACAGACGAATAGCTAACAAACATATGAAAAAATGCTCATCATCCCTAATTATTAGAGAAATGCAAATCAAAACCACCCTGAGATACCATCTAACCCCAGTGAGAATGGCCCACATCACAAAATCTCAAAACTGCAGATGCTGGCATGGATGTGGAGAGAAGGTAATATTTTTACAATGCTGGTGGGACTGAAAACTGATACAACCATTTTGGAAGGAAGTATGGAGAACTTTCAAAGAACTCAAGCTAGATCTCCCATTTGATCCTGCAATCCCATTACTGGGCATTTACCCAGAAGGAAAAAATCCTTTTATCATAAGGACACTTGCACTAGACTGTTTATTGCAGCTCAGTTCACAATTGCCAAAATGTGGAAACAGCCTAAATGCCCACCAACCCAGGAATGGATTAGCAAGCTATAGTATATGTACACTATGGAATACTATTCAGCCATTAAAAAAAATGGAGACTTTACAGCCTTTGTATTAACCTGGATGGAAGTGGAGCACATTATTGTTAGTAAAGCATCACAAGAATGGAGAAGCATGAATCCCATGTACTCAATTTTGATATGAGGACAATTAATGACAATTAATGACATGGTGGGGGTGGGGGAAAGGGAAAGCAGAGAAAGAATGAGGGAGGGGTGAGGAAAGGAAGAGCAGAGAGAGGGAATGAGAAAGAGGGGTGGAGTCTTGGTGTATGCCACGCCTTTTAGCTGCAAAACACGATTGTAAGAGACTTTACCTAACAAATGCAATCAGTGTAACCTGGGTTCTTGTACCCTCAATGAATCCCCAACAATAAAAAAAAAAATTAATTAATTAAATAAAATAAAAAGCAGAGGCAGAGTCCATTGCACCCACTTTATTTTATGTAAATAAGTCATTATAGTAAGTATTGAGTGCTGCTTTTGTTTCCAAACATCCAATGGCTTTATATACATTATCTTTTGAGGTAGTGTATTTACCCCCTTTCACAGACAAGGAAAGTAAGACTTACAGAAATTAAGTTAATGCCAGTTTAACTGAGCCTCTTAATTAGCAAGACCTGCTGAATTTGCCTTCCACTCTTTCTGTGTTGTTCCTTCCCTGAAAATTGCACAGCCAAGATATTTATTTATTATTTATTTGAGACAGAATCTTGCTCTGTCGCCCTAGGTAGAATGCCATTGGGTTATCATAGCTCACAGCAACCTCAAACTCCTGAGCTGAAGAGATCCTCTCTGCCTCAGCCTCCTCAGTAGCTGGGACTACAGGTATCTACCATGACACCTGGCTAGTTTTTGTATTTTTAGTAGAGATGGGGGTTCTCTATCTTACTCAGGCTGGTCTTCAACTCCTGAGCTCAAACAATCTATCCTCCTTGGCCTCCCGGAGTATTGGGATTATAGGCTTGAGCCACCATGCCTGGCCCACAGCCAAAACTTCAACCCAGATTGGCTTGACTCCAAAGTATCTGATTTTATCACACTCTAGTTAGTTAGCTAAATTCTGGGAGTTCCTTAAGGGCAGGAGCTGGATCCCGTTTGTTTCAGTACCTCCAACCTGGAAATCAGTATTTAAGTATTGATTGGAAGTCAGACTTACCTTTCCATTTAAGGGAAGTCTGTACCCCTCTGCTCAAGCAGGTAGTAAGCAAAGTGGTCACCAGTTAGAAAAACTTTGTCTCCCCACATTTAGATCATCCCCATATTTAGTATCTCAACATTATCATGTACCAGCTGTAGGAATAGGAAAGGTTATTCAGTCTGCCTAAACCTCAGTTTCTTTGATTATACAATGAGAATCACTGGCTCGGTGCCCATATCTCAGTGGTTAGGGTGCCAGCCACATATAATGGGGCTGGCAGGTTAGAACCGGCCCAGGCCTGCTAAACAACAATGACAACTACAACAAGAAAATAGCCAGGTGTTGTGGCAGGCGCCTGTAGTCCCAGCTACTTAAGAGGTTGAGGCAAGAGAATCGCTTAAGCCCAAGAGTTTGAGCCACAGCACTCTACCCAGGGCAACAAAGTGAGATTCTGTTTCAAAAAAAAAATGAGAATCACAATAGTATGTGGCTATTGTTTGGCACACAGATAAATGAAATATGTGTAGCCATTGATGCCGTGAGGATTCCCTAAAAGGCGGTTATTAGCATCTGCATGTGCAGCACTCTTTATCATGAAGCCAGCCATACAGAAGGAGGGGTCATCTGGGGGTGATTTCCTGACCCCTAACACACCTCTGTCTGTCCACAACTTCTTTACATGATGGTGGAAACCACATCAGAAGTCCTACCCTTGCCAGGACTCTGTGGCATGAGCCTCCCTAACATTTTCATGGGAGTACATGAATCGGAGGCCAGGGCACCATACCCAGCTGCTTCATTTGCACTTAAAGAATTTTTTTTTCTTTTTCCAATGAGGCATCATAAGAAATATTGTTCTAACCTCCTTTCCTGCCATGGCAGGGCATGCATGCACACACATACATATACACATACACATATCTCACCAGGCTTCTGCCTTCTGACTTTTGAGAATTTTCTAATGGCTGGGAAAGTAACAGATTCCACTGTATGAGGAAAAGGGAGTTGAAATCAGACAGGGGGGATGAATGGGAGAACAAGTTGGGGGCAGCCTGAATGTGTACATTCTTAAGGGCCACAGCTGTCAGTGAGAGCCTCAGAGAAAATCGCATATTCCTCCGTGTCGCTCTTGCTATTGTGTTAATTTCTACCACTGTGACCACTTCTCTTTAAATTTTTGATGCTAGCATAGAACCTCCAGAGTTGACCACCTCCTTACCCTGACTTTCTTAAGCTGACCTAATTTTCATAGACCAGACATGCACCACATGTACGAATCAGTACAATAGGCCTAGCTCCTATGTTGACCACCTTCATATGCTGACCAGTTTGTTATAGTCCCGTGGGTGGTCATCTTATGGAGGGTCTACTATATTTACAATTCATATATTTCACAGAGCTATGCTCATTAATTCCTTCTCTAAATCAGAATTCTCTAGGCCATTCCTAGACAAATTTTTCCAGTCATCTGCCCAAGATTCATAGTATTATGCATGCTGTCTCTGTTAGAAGTTCAAAAAAAAAGAACCCTGCTATGTATTACATTGATGTGTATTACTACCTATTTCACTTGGTCACTGCAACAACTCCTAAGATGGGATTTGTCCCCATCATTGAATCCATTTTGTTGATGAGAAAACTCAGATTCAAATGTCAAGTTATTCATCAAAGGGCAATAGCTGGAGAAGAGCAGTGGAGTCAGATTAAGTGGAGACTTAATCACGCTCACAGCACTGCCCAGCTCACAGAGTGGTTTAATTTTTTATAACCATTGACCTGAATCTTTCCTCAGGTTGGGTCAAAACAATGGAAAGCCACAGTACTCTCACAGCTTAGCCTAGGACTCAGGGTTTAGGAAAAGGATATATATGAGAGGAAGTTAGAAACTCCATATTTGCAAAAACATAAACCCAATGATAATAAAACTGTTGAAAAAGTGTCTTGGAACTTAGATTGTTGGAGGTGGAGAAGCTCCCCAGGTACCTAAGTTGGAAGAATCCCTTTTTTCCTTCCTTCCCTTACATTGCCCATTTTCCCCATGTGAATCTGAGACCCAGGGGGAAAGGCCCCAATATGCAAGTGTTCAGGAAGTGGACTGTTGATCTCATCAGCACTCACCAAACCGGGAAGGAGGCATACTTTTAACCGCTTACCTTTTACTATTACTCATTGTCATTTCCTCTTCTGAATGCCAACAACCTTTAGCGGGTGAAATCTTTACATTATGATACACCTGACCCACATCCCCTTTCCTCTAGGTGGCTAACTTATCCTGGCTGATACCAGGGGTGTTAAGAATTTATAATACCTCTTTGTACTCATTATCCGCCTAGGGAACACAATGGAAGCAGTACAATTGCCATTTAAAAGGAGATTTCAATTATACCTCAATAAAGATGTTTTAAAAATAGCTGAATAAAAGAAGATTCCAATGCTGGAATGTCTCCCCCATGACCACAAGATCCAAGCTGCCATCACCTCCTGTCTAGAAAATGTCAATGGCCACCCATCTCTTTGAGGATTTCTCCAATCCACCCTTCACCCTGAACTAGAGTGATTTTTCTTAAAGAGCAAGCTGAGTATTTTAGTCATTTGTTAAAGTTCTGTAGTGGCTCCTGGCTACTTCCAAATACCATCAAAAGTTTTGTCCAAATCTTCCAATGCCCTGCCAAGCTTCCAGCCCACCCACTTCCTACCTTGATCCCTATTCTTAAAGAAAGTGCTTACAGCCCTTGAGCTTTCCTCTGAGCTTTTGTTCATACTATCCCCTTTGGCTAGACTAGAGCAAATCCCATCCTTTCCACTCATCTGTCTGGCTTATTCCTCCTCATCCTTTGGGCTTAAAAATCACTGTTCCAAAGACACCTCCAGTGAGTGTCGTGACCTAACAAGCACTTCAGGACACCTCCAGTGAGTGCCATGACCTAACAATGAGTGTACCATTATTCTATCCTTTAACCTTCCTTCATTCTTCTCCTTATCACAGCCTGGAATCACTAGATGGCTTCTCTACAATTTCCACTGGGCCGTAAGTTCCCTGAGGGAAAGCAGCTTCACTGTCTTTCTTTGCATACCTTGTGCCTGGCACATAATAGAGACTCAATGAATATTTGTTGAGGTTCCCCCACCCCACACAAGGGGTAAGAAATACCACCCAAACGGAAGAGAGACAATAGGGAGTTTTAATGCATGTAAAGTCCTGCAGGGACTCTGGGCAGACCCATAGGTAGCAGGAAGAAGCAGGGGTCCTGCAAACTCAATAACGTCCGGGGAGAAAGAAGAGAAGTCCTTAAAGACCCAAGCTTCCTCGCTGCAACAATCCTCAGGGCTTCCTTCCTGATGCTGAAGAGGCAAAACTGTCTCTCCACAGGTCTCCTCCCGGGGTCCATAACAGGAAGGAAGCTGAGTGTGGCAGGAGGGAAGAAGAAGAGGAAAGGCCGCGTGGTCTCCACCTGAAAGCTCCTGCCTTGGGATTGACCGCCATCCATAAGAAAAGGCTTAAAAAGGGGAGACTTTTGATAGACTCAAATAATATCTTAGAAAAAATAAAAGATAGAGAAAAATGAATAATTCCATTGGTTACAAAGTTCTCAGTCCGCTATCCACAGGAGAAACAGTTTGCATTGGCCTCAGCAAGCGTCATCTGCCAGGCCCGTCCTCAGCTGTCCCCCAGCCCACCCAGGCCCCAGGATCCACACAAATGCTGCTCCCCTCCCACGGAGAGTCTCTGTGCTCATGGAGGGAGGCACCCTCCCTCACCGGCCCTTGGACTCCCCGTACGTGTTTCGGGCCATGGACACCATCTTCTCCTCACACGTGATTTTGGTGTCCTTGAGGATGCTGTACCACACCATGCCTGCAGGCCGGACCTCCTCGCTGCGGCAGAAAAGATAGGGCACCGTGTCCACCCGGCTCTGGATGTAGGCGCTTCGCAGGAGGCTGGAGCAGTGGCTGCTCACCCTCTCCAGCCGCCGCAGGATCAGGTGGGCCTTCCTGAAAGGAAAGACGAGACGGCAAGGATTCAGCAAGAAGCCCAGACAGAGGGGCAGGCCGGTGAGGTGGTGAATAAAGGTCACTAGACAAAGGAGAACTTCTCTTTCCAAGAGTTTCCTCATATTCCTAACATGAGTGTGCTCTTTCAAAGGACTCTTCACAAATTGCCTTGGAACCTGTCCACTTTAATTGTGCCATGTGTAGAAAAAGGAAAGAGAGGTATAAACTTTAACTTTGCATTTTTACTTCTAGGATCTGGGCAGCCCAGGAATTAGAAGGTCATCAGGCTTGGAACTCTGACCACATAGAAATTATTATAACAAAGATAAAAACAACAATAAAACCCCAAATGTATTGACACTTACCACATGCTTCCTAGCCACTAGGTATGCACTTTACTCACAATTAAAAAATTGGATTTAAGGCCTCTTTGCATACATGCCCTGGCGATGGAAACCTGCTCCCTGTCTATGGTAAATTTATCCTGCTTTGTAAGCTTTCTTTACTCCGTAAGCCTGTCTTTCTCTTCCTCAATAAGCTTTGTTTCATACTTGCCTTAAAAACAATTTGTATTTAGTCTTCACAACGGTCCTGAATGTATTGTTCTTTCCATCCCCATTCAAAGGATGAAGTGACCAAGCAAGGCTCAGAGTAATGACATGACAGGACAGGGGCACATACCAAGCTGACCACTGGGGTCGGGCATTCAGATCCAGGCTTGAACATCCACAGAGACCTTCTTCAACTGCCTGCTTTCTTGCTTCAATAATTCTCTCACACTCTTTTCTCCCAGATAGGAAATTTGGAAATCTTACCTTCTGTGATTGTTTTTCATGACTGCCTAAATATATATGTCCCCAAATCAGAACTTCTCTGTATCTCTAAAAAAGTGATAATCAGTTCATCCTCATAAGTTGAGTATGAGAAATTCCCAATGTTTGGTGCAGAGGTAGCTTCCCATAATTGATAGCTAGCATTATAAAGAATTATTATAAGGATGTCTCGGGATCAAGGTCATGCTGAACACTAGTCTTAGGGAGAACTGTTCTTTACTCTGGTGGTCATTAGGAGGACCTTATCCAGAGCTCTAGACCCAGCACCAGAGAGAAACTATGAGAGATCTGAAAGCTGCACAGACAAAGCTAGGGAGGATCTTTGAGATCACCTAGTTTTTCAACATTTGGGGCTGGATCATTTTTGTTGTGGGAATAATCATATAGGGTGTTTAGTAGCATTTTAGAGACTCAACTCACCACCAATAGTGCCTCTGTCTCAGTCATGACAATAAAATTGTCTCCAGACAGTGCTAAATACCCACTGGTGGGGGGGATCACCCCAGTTGAGAACCCCTGCCCTAGTCTGATCTGCTTTTATTAAAAATGTTGAAACTAAGGCTTAGAGTAGGAATGGAACATTCTTTTCCCAGGTCACACTACAAGTCAGCTTCAGTGTCCAGGTGTCTATCTCCAAGTGGAACCCACTTTTCTCCCATTCCAGCATCTTCAAGATGCCCAGGCATCCTGGCAGGCTGCACGAGACACTCTCTCCTGCTGTCCTCTCCATGTCCCTCTGAAGGAGTTTTACAACAACAGACCCCACAAATGGGAGACTGTGTTAGGCACCTGCATGGCAGCTGAAAAAGGACCAGGCTTATGTATGTACGTTTTGTGGGCACGATTTATGAGGTGCCTTTCAAAATGTCTTCTTTGTATAGTTCACCACTTGGGTGGAATATTTCCTGAAGTGCCAAGAATTCATCACTTCATAATCACACTCTCTCCATAGTCCTCTCTCCTTTCCGGCAAGTCCCCCTACCCCCCCCCCCCAAGAGGAGGCTGGAGAGTTTCTTTTTTAGCCCTCCTCATTTGAGTTCTTACTTTGCCCTATAATAACTCTATGTCTTTGGGAAATTTACTTAAACACCTGCAAACCCATTTCTTTATTTGAAAATGGGTCTGTTGTGAAGATGAAGGAGACAAAGCAATCCATTGCTCATTTACTGAGCACATATTACATGGTGGAACTTCTGATTCAGTGGCTAAGACAGATAGGTGGAGATTATAATACAAGTGACAGGAACCTGATAGAGCTGTGTGAAGAAGGAGGGAGGTACTTAAGTAGGACTGGAGTCTTCTTAGTGGAAGGGGAATTGGTATTGAGCCTCCTTAATGAACAGGAATTAAATTGGAAAGTGTAGGGGAAGCATCATAGGCAGCACAGGTAAAGGTGTAGAGATAAATGATTGCAGAGATTTTCTGACAATTTATGGCTGGAATACAGGGTCTATGAGGGACACAGTGGAAAACTGGAGGAGTAAGCAGGAGCCAGGCCATTGGAGCATGGAGACGGGGGCATTGGTTGTATGGAGTAAAGGCTACTGGTCAAGTTCAAATTCACTGCAGCTCAGCCATTTACTAGCTGTGTGAGATTGAGTAAATGGCTTCATCACTTGTGCCTGTTTTCTTACCTTATCCATAAAATGATCATAATGACAATATCTACAACAAAGTGATCTTTTAAAAATAACGAAAGATGCCAAGTGTGGTAGCACATGCCTGTAATCTCAGAAGGTCAAGGTGAGAGGATTGCTTGAGGCCGGAAATTTAAGACCACCCTTGGGCAACATAGCAAAATCCTGACTCTACAAATATACTTAAAAAAAAAAATAGCTGGGTGTGGTCATAGGTGCCTATCTTCTTAGCTACTTGGGAGGCTGAGGTAGGAAGATCACTTGAGCCTGGGAGTTGGAGGCTGCAATGGGTTATGATTGAGGCTTTGGACTTCAGCCTGGGCAACAGAGCATGAAAATCTCTCTAAAAATAAATAAATTAATTAATTAACAAAATATTATTATCCATAATAAGCCCTCGATAAATGTTATCTATGATTATTATTTCAAGGGTAAGTTCTCACTTAATGAAAGATTTCAGAAAGCAAAGTCACAGGTTTGGAGCTGAACTTTTTTTTTTTTTTTTTGCAGTTTCTGGCCGGGGCTGGGCTTGAACCTACCACCTCCGCATATGGGGCTGGTTTACTCCTTTGAGCCACAGGCACTGCCCTGGAGCTGAACTTTTTAAAAATATTTCTGGTTGCCTTGAGGAGAAATGAGTGGAGGGAAGCAAAGCTGGCAGCAGGAAACCAGATAAAGTGCGCATCCAGGTGTTAACTGTTTCCTATCATTGTACTTGGGGGAGCTGGTGTCAGATGACGAAGAGAGCATGGGGAGGCCAGAAGGAGAGGGAGAGGCCCCCGGGTAGCCTCCCTGCATCCTGGACATGTAGAAGATGCTGGAATGTAGAGAAAAGTGGGTTCTGCTAGAGACAGTTCCTGTACTCGTAAAAAAGCTGTTTATTCTGTTTCCTCATCTGTGAAAAGGGAATATAGCCTACCTCAGAAGGATTAAGCAAGTAAAGACATGTAAAATTCTTAGGAAAGTGTTTGGCACAAATTAAGGACCTGATGTATATTACAAAATATCATCTTCACCACCACCACCATCATCGTCATCTTCATTATGCCATTATGTATCCTTTATGTACCAGGCCCTGGGGACAGATATGACAGATAAGCCTTAAGTGCCTTTTATAAGTCAGTGACAGGAGACAGAAATACCATAGCCTCTAACTCAGGGGCAGAGTGCTGGGTCGGAGAATGTGTAGGGTACTAATGAGAATACACAGCCCCAAAATATCAGTTTGGGGACTCAGAGAAATCTTCTCAGAGGATGTAGCACCTGAGCGAGGTCTTCAATGATGCAACAAGGTCAAGGAGAAGGTAGAGGTAATAGCCCAGCCCAAGTGAGACATAAGGGAGCATAGACCACCAGTTGTTTGCAATGGCCAGTGCAGAGACTGGGAGGGAGACCAGGGAGCTTGGCAGAGATCAGAGCATCCAGGCTTCTCTAAGTAGTTGGGTTTTTATTCTTTGGGCACTGAAGAGTTCTCACCTGATCCAGACTGTCACAAAAATAAGTAATAAATATAAAATGAGCTCGGAAAAGACAATTCCTCCAACACGTCCAAGTGTGATTCAAAGGCCCAGCCAGTTCCTGAGAGAGACTCTTGGAACTTAACTGGACAAAGCCTCCTTTTGTATGCATGGGAAAATTGAGATTAGGAGTGAGAAAATGATTTGCCTTAAAGAAACACCTTAAACCAGTAACGATGGCAAAGCAAAAACCAGGGTTCCTGATCCATAGAGTCAAGGTGAAGTATTTGGCTCTGAAGTCCCTGAGTCAAATCTGAGCCTATAACTCAGCTACGTGATTTAGTACTAACTCTCAGTCACCACATCAGTACAATGGGGACAATAACAGGGTTGTCGGGGGGATGAGATATATGGATGATTTGATTAGCTCTAAGTAAATGTTGGCCACGATTCAAAATAACATATTATAGTAGAAAGGATAGAAGCATTAGAGCCCATCACGGAAAGTCACCTGACCTCTCTGAGCCTGTTTTCTCATATGTAAAATGAGAATAGAGATATTTATTTTGTAGGACTATTATTAGGATAACATGTAATGACTGCCATAGGCATCTAGGACTTTGTCCCTAACAGGCCCTAAGCCAATGTTTGCACTTACAGCGCAGAGACAGGAAAATTTAGAAGAAGCCAGAGAGAGAAGGATCGGAGGTACTCAAAGGCTGGAGAGGAGGCAGGGGAATGAGAGAGACCAAAGGCAAAAGGGCTGGATAATAAATTGTAGGCAGTGGAGATCCATAAATCAAAGGCCAGGCATGCTCCAAGTTTTCCCTGAGGAGAGATCACAGGTCACAGAGACCACTTTTCTCAAACACCGGAAATGAAATCTTCCTCAGTGGAGATAGGACTCAGGCCTGCTGGAATAGGGAGCAAGAGGCAAAGAAAGGGCACCACACAATAATTTATTGTTGCATCAGCAGGCAAGATCAGGACAGGAATTGTTTGTGAAGGAGTCAGGGGCTAGACCCACATGCCACTTGGCTGGGAATTGCAGAACCCTCAACCAACCATTCTACTCCCAGCACTAACCAATCAGAGCTGTTGACACAGTTATTAGACAGGGACTCCATTTCTAAGGGGGCCCTGAAATGGAGAGAAAAGAAGAGAGGCAGTAAGCAAAAGTTCCCGTTGGCCTCCTTCTCTCTCTCACCTCCCTTCCTCTGTGAATTGAGTTTAAATGTCTCTGTGTTACCTGATTCTAAGCCTAATGAGAATCAAGAGCATGATGTGGTTACAGAAAATTAGAACACAACCTTTAGAAATGGAGAGGGCAGAGATTAAGGGAAGTAATGACTTCATTCATGCCACCCTCATTAGGCCATCTGGTATAAGGGGCATATATAAACTGGCCAGATGCTGCTGCTGAAGGGCATCTCAGAAGGAAGCTTCCGTGTGGACAGCAGAAGTGGAGTGTGTCCACAGAAGAGAGGATTTAGGCAAATGGTTATTTTTTTCTAACGACTAAAGTTGGGGGCAAAAATCTGAGAGTCAGGGATGATAATGGCTGTAACTGATTAGTATCCACTGTACTGATATGACATCATCTTAAATTTAATCCCCACCATAATTTTGCAGTGTATACTTTATTCCTAGTCTACAGGTGGTAAAAGGGAGCCTTGTGTTTTGAAAAGAGTGACAGAGTGACAGGATGGGGTCTCAGATCTCTGCTACAGGGAACCAAAGCATTATTGACAAAGCCACCCTAAAATTAACAGAAGGCATATTTGTCTCAATGTAATTAAAACTTTAAAACTAGATTCCTCTAAATATAGAATGGGTTCTTCTACATGGTTCCATCACTGAAAGTGATCAAATCAAGTATGGTCCAGAAAGGATTAGCTAGTAGTGTGAACTGGAGTAGATGTTTGTTGTTAGTTGGTCCATTGGTTGGTTGGTTGTTTTTAATCCAAAAGGCACGGGAGACTTGCTTCACAGACAAGTACCATCTGATGAGCAGTTCACAACAGTATTTGCTGTGACACAATTGCCAAAGCATTGAATTCCTGAGGTGAGAGGAAAACTTTTGATGAGGTTCTAGAGTTGCTTCAAAATCATCCTGAAATTCCATCATTGGGAAGTCTTGCAGATCTTCCCAGCTATCATAAATTATGTTTTCCCTTTTGCTGTTGAAGCATTTTATTTCTCTCTTGAGATCTACACTATGTTGTCTTAGTTGCGTACATATCCTGGAATATAGTGTTTCATACTGAATAAGACACTGTTTTGACATCAGAAGACAATATTTTGAAGTTGGGCTCTGACACTAGCTGTGTATGAGTTTCAACTAATTGTGTAACTTCACTGACTCTTTGTTGCTTCATTTGCAAAATCTTTTCAGCAGATAAAATACGATGTAAATGACTGGGCCCATGATAGGTGTTCAACTAATATTTCCCACCTGCTTATTGAGAAGTGTACACTTCCTTTGATGTCCAACTCCTGATTGTGCAAGAAGAAGACATTAATAAACGCAGATTGACTTGAATTGATTAAATTTTCAGTCCTGAGCTTTCAAAATACAGCAATTCTCTAGCATGGGTCAGTAAAGAGAATGAAATGGCACAGAGCATCATGTGGACCTAACAAAATAATCAGGCAAGTGGGCAAAAGGTTTATATAGATTTTTTTATAATAGCAAATAAATTGGAATAAATCTAGTTGGTCTTTAATAGAGACCTAGACTAGGCCAGGTGCTGTGGCTCATATCTGCAATCCCTGAACTTTGGGAGGCTAAGGCAGGAGGATCACTTAAAGCCAGCAGTTGGAGACCAGCTTAGGTAATAGAGCAAGACCCTGTCTCTAGGAATGATAATGATAACCACAACAAAATGGCTGTGGATTAGTTGAGAGACTCAGTCATTCTCATCATCAGTCAGGAATGAATATTTTTCATCTTAGCTACTAGGGAGTCTGTAGTGGAAGATCACTTGAGCCCAGGAGCTGGAGGTTGCAAAGAGCTATGATTGTATCTGTACAACAGAATGAGGAAAAAAAAAAAAAAGAAATGAAGAGAAAAATAGAGAACTAAACTAATGTGTGAAACTTTCACATATTTGCATTGCCAAAGAGATCATCAAAAAGACAAAACATTTACATATGCATCCATGGGGAAAAATCTTGTATAGCATATGTTAAGTGGAAATAGGCAGACAACAGAACATAGAATATATATATATTTGTTAAACATAGCAGAGATGACGAAAATGGAGATATATTTGTAGACACAGACAAATCCTTAAGCTTGTATCTGTTTCCCTATTTTCATGCATATGCTCCTTACCCATATCCATATCTATACATGGAAAAGGGGTATATGGATATGGGTAAGGAGGATAAGGAGGATATGGGTAAGATATATATGTATATATATAATATATATAAATATATATATACACTTTCCATCTCTCTCTCTCTCTCTCTCTCTATATATATATATATATATGGAGGATATGGGTAAGACATATATATATGAATGATAGATTAACATTATATATAGTCATTTATAGTCATTTCCACTTATACATGGAAAGGTATATATATAAAGGTATATATATATATAGAGAGAGAGAGAGAGAGAGATAGAGAGAGAGAGATAGATATGTGTCTATATATTGGGGATACAAATATATATATATCAT